>PISW01016293.1:0-13748 GCA_004023785.1 Mungos mungo | reverse complement strand
AGGTTCAGTCTCCCCATGCGAGTGTATCTATGTGGATCCAGATGACAAGACCTGAACGTGTCCATCCACGTCCCAAATCACGGAAGAGCAGGCTGAGAGGACATGCTGTGTTTGGAGCTTTGACTTCTCCCCTAAAGCAGGTCGTAGAGGCAGGTGGAGGTCTGGGTCAGGAAGTCAGGAGGCCAAGGCGGAGCTGGCGGTGCCTCCGCTGCAGGGGACTCCCTCCTGCCACCCACAGCCCTAGCTACGCGAGTCAGTCCCGCACCACCTGGGGTCGACAGCCAGATGTCAGGCCCCTGTACAGGGAAGGAAAAAAGTCCCAGCCAGATCTCACGGAGTCTGGGGCCTCCCTTTCACAGTGAACTTACCAGCAGCACTCTGTGATAGGGAGCCTCTTTCCTTTCAGGTCTGAGGACTTTTCTAGAATGACTCCTTGGATGATCTCATGTCTTCTGTGTTCTCTGATCTCCCTTCCAGAAACTCTAACTATACTGATGCTGGCCTTTCTGGTCTAGTCTATCCCCTTTCCTGCTGTGATGTGAGCTCCTCGGGGGCGGGGCGGGGGCCTGACCCCCAGTGACCCCCCTCCCTGCCCCACCAACACCAAGTACAAGACTCAGGGCTGACTTGCTTCTGAATTAGGCCTGAGGGCTAGGTGAGAGGGGGTGGGTCAGAGACCACCATCCTGAGCCACTGCCCACCTCCAACCAAGTGGCCCCCAACTGTCCGGGGCCCTGAGGTCTCACCTTCATCTCCCTGAAATGTAGTGGGCTCTGCACATCATGTGCCTGGATCACACTGAGTCCAGTGTCACTACCTGTGATCATCATGCCCTTGACAGTGACCATGGCCACCATGTAGCTTGATGAAGACCAACTGAAGTTCCTGCTCCCTTCGTGGCCTGGGGAGAACAACCGTCACATCGGCCTAACCTGCCTGGTCTCTGTCTCTCATTCTCTGTCTCTCTCTGTCTCTTCCTGTCACACTCACACTCACTCTGACTCACACGGTCAGCGGCCTTCAGCACCCGGCTGGAGGCTGCCTCTCCCACTCGCTCTCTCTATCGGGTCTCATTTCTGGTCCTCATAATTTGGGGGCCTCGTGGCTGATACACATACACACACGCACACACACACACACATGCCCATGACATTGGCCCCAGACTGGCAGGACCTTCAGACCCGAGTGGGAGCATCCTGGTCCAGACAGCTAGGTCCAGGGCTGCTCTCCTGAGCAGGCACAAGGCCCCCTCCCAGCACACACTCCTCCACTGCTAGTCACCCCTCCTGAAGGACAGGCAGCCCAGTGGCTCCCCACATCGTGGGCCAGCGACCCAGCGCACTAAAGAGGCCGGGACGGAAGCAGGTGCTGGTCATCACTGCCAGGAAGACAGCGGGGAGGGTGCTGTCCCCATGGGAGTCAGTCAGTGCTTGCTGACTAAGGCCACGTGGGACTGAGAACACCTGATATGGAACAGTGACAGGTGTTCTCTCCTTCAAGTTCAAATTCTTCTCCAAGAATATTTACACGGCTAATGGGAAACAACTTTTTTTTTTTAATAAAAAACAAATGCATGCCGATGTTAAATCTGTGTGCCAGGGTTTCTTTATTTTGCTTCCTGGTCTGACATGCTGGGTTGTTTTGTTTTTCTGATTACCAAAATGCAATGTTGTGATAGGAACCCCACAAAAGAGAAAAAGCATAAAAACTCCCAGATTTTAACTTGTCTCCGACCACTAGAAGGTAACAGTATTAGACACAGATTAGCAACAAAGCCCGCAATCTGATGGAAGCACCCAGAGGAATGGACCCAGCGCTGGGGAGTCACGGTTACCTGAACTGTGTACTGATAGGGGCCTGTCTTTGGTTGCCACGGAAATGTCAAAATGCTCGGATTAAGGGTGATGGGGATGTGAATTTCTACCTCTTCCTGGTTCCACACAGGCACCCGCAAAATGTGGACCCCTCCATCCTACAAAGGGGTGAGGGTGCCGTGCGTCACCATGAAGACCCGCTCATCACAAGTTTCCACACTCAGCCAGACCCCACCCCTCCCCGGAGGTCAGGTCACAAGGAGATGCTGTGACTGTTGGGAAGCACACCCTGCAGCCTCCTGTCTCCATGGAGACCACTTCCCATGGTTCTGTGACAGCCACTCAAGTAAATGCTACCTGACTTCATCCTCACAGCTTCCCAGATGGGATGATGTGGTTATCCCACTTCAAGGGCAGGGAAACTGAGGCACGGGGCACGAAAGCAACTTGCCCAGAAGCCCCTGGAGCTCAAGTGACAGACAGGTATGAATCACTGCCTAACCCGAAGACCATTCAGTCTGCTGCTCTAGCTGCCTCCTCCTACAGGTCCAGGAATGGTTTGGTGCAGGGGAGGAAGAGGAGAATACCCATGCCAATCTCCCCATCAGTAGAAACTGCTCACACCTAAAACTGACTGGCCTTTTAAATAAAGGAGGAAAATGAAAAGACTCTGAAGGACCCAAGCAGCCACACCAGCCAGAGGGACCTGCACACGGCCCAGCATGGTGTCCCAAATAGGGCTCTGCCCCAGTCTCAGGAGTAGGGGCTCACCTTCACAGGGGCTAGCAAAGGGCAGAGGAAGAGGGCCACCCAGTGTGGGGACGGGGGTAGGGAAAGCCCAAGGCCCTACCACCAGACAGCCCTCAAGAGCCCAGATGGGAGGCGACCCCCACAGGGCCCATGAGAACAGCGCACAAGCTGAGCCGGAGGCCCCTGACTTCCCAGGACTCATATCCAGCCTGGGAGGGTGCAGGGGCTGGAGGTGTCCACTTGCCTGGTCCACCACGGAGGTGAGGGCTGCCTCCATGGCCATCTGGCCCTTCTTGGTCGCCCAGACGTGATGGTACAAGTCATTCTGGAAAGAAGCGAGCACCTCAAAGAACTCGGGAGGTAACATGGTGTCAATGCGGATATTCTGGAATAGGGGCGGGATGGGTGAGAGAGGCCCTTCTGGGAGAAGTCCGGAAAGGAGCCAGGTGACCCGCAGAGAGTGGCCAGACCCCGGGGGCCGCTGAGGCGAAGCCCCAGAACGGAGCTCTGACCACTCTGGCATCTGAGCCCTCCCGGCGCCCCTCCCTGCGTGGCCCGAGGACCCAGCCCTCCTGCTATGAGCACATGCCTAGGGCTCAGGCCCTGTCAGCCTTCTCAGACACTGAGATCCACGCAAGGAAACCACTAAACACCAGTCCACAGAAAGGTCATCAACATCCACGAGAGCTTTCTCCCCCCGCCCCACCCCCAAAAAAGGGGGATCCACAGGGTCTTTGCTCAGGAACACAAAAAAAGTGATGACCTGCTAAGCTGCCGAAGGGGGACCTTGCCTCCTCCTTCACAAACCTAGAAGCCACCAGGAAGGTCCCAAATGGTCTGCCTGAGGATCCTGGAAACCCCTCAGGAAGGGAAAAACGTGCCGACACTCCTCTCCCCCTGCCTGTGTCTAGGGCCAGAAAGCCAATGGAGATAGGCCTCAGTCCCCTGAGACTTCCACGTAGATGTATAGGCATTCCTGCCCCGCAGGGAAAGGTCAGGAAGTGCTCCCCAACACTCTGCAGAGCAGGGAAAGACGGATCCTTATCAGAATGAGGGGAAGGTGTTAGGCTAAGGATGAGGGAGCAGGAAGGCAGCTGGCCAACCCTGCTTCCCCATCACCGCCTCTGTGGACTGTGCTGCCTGTGGCTTCCTCTCCCGGCCCCAGCCCTACAGGGAGAGAGCCAGGGGTATAGACTCACAGACTCACTAAGTCCTGAGAGGTCCCCGGGATCCCACAGCGCCGTCTCCCACAGACCCAGCAGCACCACCAGACACAACCTGCCCGCATGGAGGCCCTGATGCCTTCAGAGGTGCTCAGAGAGACACACCCCACCCGCGGGACCACCCTCCAGGCGTCAAGGGAGGCACTCATGTCAGACAGGTAGACCTTATTGCCGGAATTGTCAAGCACTTCCAAGGTGATTTCGTACAGGCGGCCGGTCTCCAGCACTCACCTGTCCCCAGACTGGAATGTGCACCCTACAAAACAGGCAAGCAACGAAGCCTGACCACTTGGACCACAGGGGCGGGCAGCTGAGGAAGGGGGGATGGTGCCACGCACCACCAGCCCCAGGGCCCCAGCACCCGCTCACCTGCTCTCCTCCAAGGAGAGAGAACTGCTGATCGTGGTGAGATCTAATCACCACCATCGGCCTGACCCCTCGGAACCTGAGGTGATCTCTCAGACCCCACCAAAACCAACTTGCATGGCCCACACTGACTGATCCAAGGCTCATTCAGATTTGATCAGACAGAACACAGCTGGTCCACAGAACGGGCTGGAGGACACCAGGGACATTCCCAACAGGGCTAGTCAAGGCAGAGACCATCATGTTTCTTTCACAGCATCCCGATGCCTAACACACCCAGGGAAGCCGCTCTGTAAACACGTGTGGACCTGACCCAAAGGCACCCATTTCCACCTGAAGCCACGGGAAGAGAACTGGCTGAGTTCCACAGACTGATAACCAAGACTCAGGTTAATTAGCTGGAAAGGTGAAACCGAAAATGACCGAATGAAAAAAACAGAGACTCCAGGCAAAGCTATGATTCCACACTAATAATTAGGACACACACAGCACTCTGTGGCCTTAGGGCCTTTGCCTGTGCTCTTCTCGAAACATGGAACTCTGCCCAGTGCATCGCTTACTCCCGAAACTCCTTTAGGAATTGGCTCCAGTATCCTTCCTGACTTTATTTTTCTCCACTGTATACACCACCACCTGACTTCGTGTATATTTACTTGTCGTTTTCTGTGTCTCTCCCGGTAGACCATTGGAGACATGAGAATGGAGAGCCCTGCCGGTTTCAGCCACTGCTGGGCCCTGGTGTCTGGAACCAGCCCGGCAGGCGAGGGCCTCAGTGAATGTGCCCCAGGTGGATGAATGTTGCAGACCACAACAAGAATGTCCTGGGTGGTTCTAAGGGCTGTTTATTCACTGTTTATTGAGCCCCTACTATCTGCCTGGCACTGACCTAGGCTGTACACACAGGATGAAGGAGACAGAATGAAACACAAAAGAACAACCCAACCCAACCAAGCCAACTCCAGACCCCTCTGCCCGCTGCTCCTGGGGCAAAGGCACTGCGGAGGGGAGGGAGTCGGCAGAGTGTGTCAGAAAGAGGAATGTGTGGCAGGGGAAAGCACAGGCCTCAGGAAGCTCGGAAGAGCCAGCGTGGGGCTGGGGAACCTGGGGGCCAGCCGGGGCTGGGGGCGGGGGAACAGTCGAGGGAGAAGAGATTGCACAGGACCTCGTGCCGGCTGTGAGGATGCTTCCTCCAGAGGGAGGAGCCGTGGGGCTCTGAAAGTCCCAAAGGGATGACATGGGTCATGGCGAGGGAAACTAGGGGTGGCAGACACTGTCCCTGGAGGTTGGGCAGGCAGGGACGGTTCCTCTGAGGAGGAGACACTTGAGATGAGGACAGCATACGTCTGACTGACCTGACTTGTCCTGAGTCGCTGTCACTTGGCCTCTCTAACTTGTCACCACCTTCTCCAGCCCCAGGAAGAATCCTCCTTCTAGGGGCCCTAGGACAAGGAGAAACCAACCAACCCAGAGCCTACACCCTCCCACCTCCTTTCCGTGAACAGGCCCTCCTCCTCCACTGTCTACCTGCTGGACTCACCCCAGGGCCAGGTACCAGGTGCCAGCTCCTGGGCCCCCGAGTCCTGGAAGTAACCACACCACCCAATCCTGAGCTGCCATGCTGCCTTGCTGGTTCCCTCCTACAGAAACCACCATAAAGGCATCTGTCACCATTGTCCCTCCTCCTGGCGCTTCTTCGCTTGGCCCTGCACGGTGTGGCACGCCCCTTCCTCTTGGGAACCCTGAGGAACAAACTGTTTTCAAAGGCATCGTCTCCAGCTTTGGAGGCCTTACTCAGATGTGATCCGAATACACGTTATTTTAAAGCAGCACCACCAGGCTGTGCAGACAAGAGTTAACCAACAAATGGACTGTGTCAACTTTGTTACAAAATCTCCCATAAAATTCATGTTATTAGAAGTTCTTTCCCCCGTAAAATGGCATGATCCGGAAGAGTGGAGGAGCAGACCACGCACCTGGGAAGTCCAAAGGGCCCATCTCCCCAGACCGAGAGCACAGACCCAGTCTTCACGGAGTCCCGGGCTCTACTGCCTCCTGTGTGCGCTCTCTGGTTGGTTTTTCAAATTCGCCTTTTAAGCTCGTCCGCTTAGCAGGGAACTCATCTGCTCCAAACTCACCTTTCTAGCAATAATCAAGTGACTCCGTGCACAAGAAGGCCTGTTGCCAGAGTTACTGAATTAGAATCCGCGGCTATTAGCCGGGCAAGAGTCAGCAGAGAGTATTTCAAAACGAGCCACCTCTCTGGGAGAGGGCGGGATGCACGAGTGTGAGAGGAAGGAAGAAGAGGTGGTCCCTGGCAGATACTCGGTGGACTCTTTATGCCGGGAGCATGGATTCCCCTGCATCTCCAGAGAAGCGCCTGGTGACGGGAGGGCTAGAGCCAAACGTGGCTGTTCACCCCATGGAAGGGAGGGCTGAGAATTTCAGAGAGCCGTGCTTCTGGGAGCAGCCTGACCCCAAGGAACCACCCAGAAGTCGGCCCCAAGACTGCTGTCCTAGTTACCATAGGGTTCAGCTGCTGTCACAAAGGTCCCACGGGTGAGTTTGCGTCTCTCTCCTGCTTGGTCCAGAGGCACACAGTCCAGGGCAGGCCTGGCAGGGCTGCTCCAGGACACTCCTCTTCCCGCAGCAGTCGCCCTGGTCCACACAGGCCACAATGGGGCTTGTGTTCCCAGCAGGACAGGGAGAGAAGCATAAAGGGCCTGTTTCTGCTGGGTCACCTCCCAGAAGTCCAGCTCACTTCCCTTCCCATCCAGGGGGTGGGAGCTCACATAACCAGCCCTGCCGCAGAGGATGCTGGGGACTCTGCAGTCTTGGGTGGTCTCATGCGCAGTTCAAAGACAGGTGTCTGGGTACTTCGGAGTTGGGCACTGCCCCTGGGAGCCACATGGACATGTCTGCCACATCCTGTTTCATGATCTCTCCCAGCACTGATCACTCTCTACCCTGAGGTCATGTTTTTGGAGACACTCTTCTGCACACAAACGGCATGAAGTAATGCAAAATGCAGGAGCCAGCTGAAAACCTACCAGCGGTGTCACATCGCTGAGGGACTCCATGACTATGTCCCGGGGCTCCCCACCCAGAGCCCACTGTGCACGTGCAGTCAAGGGTGTCTTGTATACTGGAAGTCGTCTGGCTGGTCCCTGCTCACTGGACCCCTAAGCCACCTTGGGGACCCACCCCTTTGTGACCCTGTTGTGAACTCTTGGTCACACGCAACACAGGCCATGGGACCAAAATGTTCCCCTTGGCACTTCTGAAAATAAGGGCCAAAGAAAATAGTGGAGGAAGGTAATACACAATCTCTACATTTAAGCAACAACAAAAATTTCTTTTAACATAGGTTTATTTTTCAGAGAGACAGAGATGGAGTGAGAGATGGGGAAAGGCAGAGAGATAGGAAGACACAATATCGGAAGCAGGCCCCAGGCTCCAGGCTATCACTGAAGAACCTGATGGGGGACTCACACCCAGGATCTGCAAGACCATGACCTGAGCTGAAGTGGGCCACTCTGTGACTGAGCCACCCAGGCGCCCCCACGATCTCTGCATTACTATCCTGCAATCTTCCCGAGACAAGTCTCTCAGTCATTTTTCTGTATCGTTGTTCTGGTGAGTTTCCCTACTATGACATCACTCATACTATGACGTCACTCCACACTGCTCCAAATGGGACACACGCAGCCCCAGTTCTGTGCGGGGAGGAAACAAAAAAGAGAGGATCTGCGATACATCTTTCTGGAGCATCAACCTTATTCCAAGATTTGGAATGACGCACCTCCTCTTCCCCATACGAAAAACACAAGAGCAGGGGAGGAGCACGATGCCTCAGGAAAATCAGTCCAGTCTCTAAAGCTTCACCCCGTTAGGGACAGGACAGACCTGCAGCTAGGGTGGCCTCTCCTCTTTAGGCCTTGGACACGGTAAACCCTCTTGATTGGAATCCACTGCAGAGAACTCGGAGGGGTGCCCATTGTCCACAGGACTGTATCTTCTTCCCAGGCCTCCTTGGCCACAAAGGGCACACAGCATGCATCACACACCAGCCTGTGTCTGGGTCCAACCATGCTGGCCACGGCATCTTCCCTCCGCATCAAAGGCAGCAACGGGGAATTTGGGTGGGCCTCTGTCGCTTAAGCATCCCATTCTCGGCTGTGCTCAGGTCATCATCACAGTGTTGGTAGTCGCAGCCCTGCACAGGACTGTGTGCTGACAGCAGAGTGAGCTCGGGCTCTCTCTATGCCCCTCCCCGACTTGCACTGTCCCTTTCTCTGAAAGTAAGCATGTACTCAAGTTTCTTTCAACTTGAAAGGAAATCATATAAAATAAAATCACTGGCTGTGGCTCTGTCACAAAGGTATAACTGTTTCTAAAACATCTTGTTTTGAATCAATGAATTAGTTCATGAATGAAATTGTCTTTTATCTCTGGTTCTAGGCTCCCAGTAGTCACTCTCACTTGTATCTGTGTCCCATCACTGATGCTGGGCCCGTCTAACTCCCCCTCGGGATCTGCAAGTACTGCTGATGCTAGTGCCTGACCAAGTGCAGAGGCCATGTGGAGGGCTGGGCTTGAGCTGGAGGAGAAGGCTCCAGGTCTCTGCTGGGAGGCTGGGCTGGGCTGCAGAAGGGGTCACAGGGCTCTGCTGGGGGGCTGAACTGGGGCTCCAGGAGGGCTCCCAGGGCTATGCAGAGAAGATGAGCTGTAGTTTGAGGAGGGAGTCCCAGGTGTCCATTGGTCCACGGGGGGTGGGGGGGGGTTGGGTTCGGCTCCGTGTGCTGATCCTGGACTCTAGGCTGGGTGGGGGATGGTCTGGCACTTTTACCTTCTTCTCGGTCTCCTGGTCCACTTTGGGCCTCTGTTCTCTTGAAAGAATTCGGCCGTTAAAGAGGGCTTGAGGCAGTACTGTGTACCACCTATGTCAGTACCTGTTGACCTTCCAAGATTGGGATTGGACTGTGCCTTTTGGAGTCAGCAGAAAGGAAGGGCCTCACCCCAACGGTCTGGCCATCTACCCTGTGTTTCCTACAACTCCAAATCCACCAGGAGGCTATCCCACCGTCATTCCTGCAGCGTTTTAACCTGTCCTGGATCTGGTCCCACCCTTCGCCCTGGTCACTCTCCTGTGCCTGTCCCTGGGCTTCCTGGAGCTCTACATCTTCCCCCTGCATCAATGGCAGGGACCGGGAACCTGGGTGGGCCTCAGTCGCTGAAGCATCCCACCGCTGAAGCCGGGTTTGGGCTCCGGTTGAGATCCCACAGTTTTGGACTTTGGAGCCTCACATCAGATCTGAGCTGAGAGCCCAGAGTCTGCTTGGGTTCTCTTCTGCCCCCTCCCCCACTCGCCCTGTCCCTCTCTTTCCAAACTAATTATTTGTTTCTTTAAACTTAACAGTCAAAAGAAAAGTAAAAGAAAGGCACAGACCGTGGTTCTCTCATTCGGATTCACTTTATTCTTTCTTTTAAAAAAATTTATAAAATTAAATATAAATTTTTGTATTTTGCTTCGGTGTTCTACGCTTCTCCTCGCTGGGGTCCCTTCCTCGTCTTCATGGTCTTCCCCTTGCTTTGTCTCCTCAGGGGTCAAGGTCCCTGAGGAGAAATTGCTGGAGCTCACCTTGGAGGCTGGGCTTGGGGTCCAGGAGTCGTTAGAGCTTGTGCTCCCGGTCGCTAGGCTGGGTGGGGGGCTGGGTGGGGGGCTGGGTGGGGGACTGTGTGGCCATTGTCTCATTTCATTGTCCATTGTTTCAGGCGTGGTAGCCTGAAGCCAAGCACTGAGTCCTTTCTCCTGCCACACACTGTGCCCTTTCATTATTTTTAAGCAAGTCCATATGTTTCCTTCTTTTGTTATGCCCAGATTTTAATATTGCCCCCAAAAACCAGAGACTGCCAGGGAGGCCGAAGCACGCATGCAAAAGCAAAGGGCTTTATTATGAATTTAGGCCTGGCCAGCCTAAACTCGGGCTCACAGACTTACTGGATCCACGTGGAGTGAGCCCCGAACAAAGGGAGGGTAGGGCTTTTATGAGTTTGGGAAGGGGGAGTTATAGGAAATACAGTGATCCAATTATTATTATACAATATTATTGACAGCAGGTTTAACCATTCACATTGCCTAGAGTGTTTGTTACTTTTGGTGGGACCCAATCACAACATTTAGAGTATTGACCAATCAGAGTGGGCCCTGGACCGTCACGTAGGGCGTGACTAGTCTTAGCCTCCATCTTTAGGCCTGCCCTTAGAATGTTACAAGGGTGGTCCCTTTTGCCTTGGGCAATGTGTGCCCTTCTATTGTTTCATGGAGTCAGTTTCAGACCTGCATCCTTATACTTTCAGTGACATGAAGAGGAGGACACCTTGGTCCAGGTTTTGAGCTGGTCCTTGAAAGTCCCTGATGGAGTGCCAGAAGACTTCACCCCGTGATCACTGAGGACCAAACCGCCCCCAGGCTCCACACGTCTATGGGAGGCTGTTCCTCCTCTTGCTGTAGGAAGGCTCTCGGGGCAACTGACCCGGGGCTCTCCCAAAATGTGTGGAGTTTGTACTGTGCAAACTCCACGGTGAGGCCAATGCCGGTATGAGATACCTTTAGTTCCCTCTCATAAAGTAGGGTCTCCAGCGTCACGTCCCTGAGGAAGACACCTTGCTGGTGGCACCACTCCACACTGGACAGGAGCTGGCAGAACGTGTGTGGCACGTCGTTGACCACGCGGCCATGGTGCGTGCAGGCCTCAGCCAGCTGGTCTCTGCTCACCTGGAGGGAGATGAGGGCGACCCTCTTGATGGCGTTCACCACCTCCACGGATGCGATGATGTCCGGCTGATAGGATGTCTTCAGCTTCTCGGCCTCAGAATAAAGGCCCTGGAGGCCAACAGGGTCCTGCTGGGTCTTGCAGATGTACTGGATATCCCACATGACCGGCTTTAGGGCGGTCCGGCATCCTGGAGACGCTGCCCTCTACTTGGAGAAGCTGCCCTCCCCTTGGGTCTTGGAGGGCTCATCGATATGGGTCTCCTCATTGTCTGAGACAATGGGTAAAAGCCCTGGAAGCATGGTTGCCTCTTCTAACTATACTTATATGCTAACCCACCCACCCACCCACCAACAATACTAACCAGACTAACTACTGCTAATACTAACCAGACTAACTATGCTATACTAACAATACTATGCTTATTAACTCTACCAATGAGATAAGCAATACTAACTATACTAAAATGCTAATACTAAAGAAAGAAATTTAAAAAAAAACACAAAGAAAACCAAGGGAAAATGAGAAACTAAGAAAGGGGAAAAAAAAGAAAAAAGAAAAAAAGAAAATGGAGATAAAATGAATAAAGGAGAAAAATGAAAATAAAAAAAAATATGAACCAAATGACCAAAAGAGAAGCAGAAAGCAAGCAGCTAGGGTCAGGCCAACAGGTCACCAAGGCTTCCTGGGCTATAGAGACCGAACACCCAGCCAGGGCACGGTCTTATACAGACAGGTTGTGCAGCTCCATCACAATGGTGCTTTATGAGGTCAGAGCAGGAAATGGGCCCAACATGCAATCATGGCGGGGGTGTCTGAGACCACAGTGTGTCTTCCTTTTTTATACCCAAGACCCTTTACATAAAACAAACAAACAAACAAATAAAGAAATAAAACGGATCCCAATGGGCTTTTTGTTTCTTGATTGGTATTTACTTTGTTAGAAATCAAAATCTCTACAATGGGTCAGTGCCTTTTCATTTGGAGTTTAGAAAAGTGTCATTTTAGCTTTTATAGCCCTCGGAATTTTAAGAGTTGCCATGGGAAGGCAACTGAGCAGCCACTTTGCTGTGGAGAGCTGCGAGCACTGACAAAGAAACCAGGGATGCAAACCTGGGAAGACCCGAGCCATTTGAAAAGCACCAGCAGCCATTTTATTGCAGGTCAGATAACAGATCCAGGTGCCATCAGGACTGATGACCCCCACTCTCAATCTGGACTGTCTCAAACTGGAATGCCTCACAATGGAATCCCAGCATCCCCCTCCCCACCGAAGTGGACAGCCAATTGAATCCTGCCACGATCCAAAGATGCCCCTATGTGGCTATCGGCCCACCTGAGCTCAAATCCGGAACTCCTGCACCCATAAAGCACCTTGCTCTCCCATACCAGGCACGACTTCCCTGACTCCCCGCTCCAGAGTCATGGAACCTCGCCCGGGAATTGCAGACTCCAATAAAGGCCTTCTTGGCTCCATAACGTGGTCTCTTTGTCCTCCCATCTCTGCCTCCATCTATTAAATCTTACAGGAATGTCTACACTTATCTTACTCCATTCCTGGTCTCAAAATAGTGCTACAACGGATAGGGAAAAGCTGTGTTGTGTAAAACACAAGAAGCTCATAATTATCATCGAGCTCAGAGGAAAATTGCTTTTCATCATATTTTCACCGATAAGGTTGGGAGCAGATGTCCCCTCAGAAACCTTAGAGGCCAGAAGGCAAGGGTGGAAGTTTTCAAAGCACTGAAGGGATGAAGCTGTCCACCAAGAAACCTGCGTTTGGGAAAATGGTCCTTCACAAATGAGGAAGAGGTGAAGACATTCCTGGAGAAACCAAAGCTGAAAGGCTTGCCCTGACCACTCGAGCGGCCCTGCAGGGAAGGGGGTCCCGCTGGTTGATAGGAAAGGTCCCTGGAAAGTAACATGAAGCCTTCTGGGGAAAAAACCTCCCGAGGACAAGTAAGTACACAGACAATGATAAAAGCTAGTCCTGCCATGACTTGGTCTGTAGCTCTCCTTGTGTTCTCTACATGAAGAGAACAATGTATTTAAAAACCTAATTATTTACCTATGCTCTTGGACACATGGCACATAAAGATGTAAGTGTGTCATCATGCTGAGCATCTTGGACCTCTTCTGAGAGCCTCACTCCACAACGGATGGGCCACACCGCAGACTGGACATGGCTGAAAAGGGGGTGGGGGGAGGGGAATTTGTGGACGACCAAGCTGCACCATCAGGGTGCAGCACAGAGAGCCAAAGAGACAGAAAAAGTCAAAGGTCCATGAAACTACGATCGGAATCCTAGGCGGGAGAAGGGAGGACACAAGAGAGGGACCACGGATGTCTCCCCAGGCGGGGGCCAGCCCTTCCTGCCCCAGCGCAGGGGGGCCTACCACAGAGCCTCCCTCAGGGTTCCACGGAGATGAGTCTGCAGAGACTGCAGCACAGGGAGGAGCAAGGAAAGGAGAGGGAAGAAGCGGACACGAGCGCCACGCCACCTGTCCCCCACACGGTCCCATCTACAGCCTCCTCCAAGAGGGGGTTTGGTTTCTCTCAGCCTCCTTGAATCGCTTGCTTCAGAAAAGGCTGATGAGGAAGCGCTCGGTTCAGTCAGCGGAGCCACGATTTCCTGGCGGAGGAAACAACGCTCATGGAGGGAACCTGGGCTTCCACTGGTCTGTTGTTGCTGGCAGCTTTGGGTACCTCTGAAGAAAACCAGCCATATTCTCGGTGGCCAATGGGAAGTGTTCACGGATGCGGACGGTCTCACGGATCGAAGACCAGGAAGAGCTGGGCGCAGTGGCGACCCATCGCCTCTC
>PISW01016292.1:0-13748 GCA_004023785.1 Mungos mungo | reverse complement strand
TATTTGATTATTTTATCAACATCTACAATGTTACTAGACGTTATTGGCAGGCTACAACTTGGTCTTCTGTCAGCCGCTCTGCACTTTTCAACTAAAACATGGAAATACTGTTTGAACATATGTAACAGCAAAAAAGATCCACACAACAGCAGTTCAAACTTCAGCATTTCTAGTGATTAGAAAATAGGAAACGTTTAAAGGTCATACTTTTTTCCTTTTCTGTTCTAGATATGATGTGTAATGCTTTCACCCTTTTGTGCTTCCCTCTGTAAACTGAAATACACACACCATACACATATACTTACAAATGTGTATTTGGAAAAAAGAATAAAAAGTGTTTTCTCAATAAGCATGATAATGAACAAGCAAAATAATAATGTCTTCAACTTAATGAACTACAGATTCCTTTAAAAGTAATATTCCTTAGTTGCCAGGAAGGCATACATGCACAAAACCACGTCACCTCAAAATAGAAGTTTAGGGGCGCCTGGGTGGCTCAGTCAGTTAAGCGTCTGGCTTCAGCTCAGGTCATGATCTCACGGTTCGTGGGTTCGTGCCCCGTTTCGGGCTCTGCGCTGACAGCTAGCTCAGAGCCTGGAGCCTGCTTCAGATTCTGTGTCTCCCTCTCTCTCTGACCCTCCCCTGCTAGTGCTGTCTCTCTCTGTCTCTCAAAAATAAATAAAAGACAGAAAAAAAAATTAAAAAAAAAACCAAAATAGCAGTTTAGAGGTCTTCTAATCTGTTTATTTTTACACGTGAAGAAATTGAGACTTATATATTCTTTCAAAATAAGGTAGTAGCAACAGTCAGACTAGAAATAAAGTGCAAGAAAAATAAAGACTTTGTAGTTTAAAATTTTAAGACACAAAAGAAGCCATAGACGGAGAAAAAAACACAACAAAACTACGTGAACTTCAACACATTACTTAACTTCTAGAGCCTTCATTTCATCTTTTACAAAAGCATAAATAAAACTTTAATGATCCTATCTAACAGAGCATTGTTGATTGTATTTGAGCTCATAGATCCTTATGCAGAAAGATAACTTTGGTTTTATTTATTAAACAAATATTTATTGAGCACCTAGTGTATATGCGAGGCACAGTCGTTAGCAGACAGGTAAAGGACCAGGAATATATAAGATTCCAAACAAGTACCATATTTTCCTTTATTTATATCTTTAATAAATATCAATTGAATACCTAGTCTCTGTGCAAAGCAATGGAAATAAAATGAAAGTCAAATAGCCAGTCTCTGCTCTCAGCTTAAAATCTAGTTGGGGAGATTAACAAGTTAGTAAATTAATATTTAAATGCTAAGACTGAAATAATCAAGGTGCTCTGATAAATATTAACAATAGGGCCCACTTAGAAGAAAACATTTAAGACAAAGCCTCAAAGATAAAACTTAAGCAGGCATCCAAAAAACCTAGAGAAAAATTATTCTAGATAATATACACAAATCACCTAAAGAGAAAAAATGCTGAACTTCAAGAAATTTCCAGTTTTTAAATTATGTCAATCATAGCCCTTTTAATTCTATATTATCAGACTGCAACAACAAAATAATTAAACTCCAACTATTTTATATAGACCTACCTCAACTTATGATGGGGTTAGGTCCCAAGAAACCCAATATACCAGTAAGCTGAAAATGTATCTAATAGGTTAGGAACTATTGAATATCTTATCTTTGCCTAACCTCACTTAAATGTGCTCAGAACACTTACGTTAGCCTACAATAGGGCAAAATCATCTAACACAAAGCCTATAATAAGGTATTGACTTTCTCATATAATTTATTGAATACTGTATGAAAGTGAAAAACAATGACCATATGGACACAGAATGATTTTAAGTATATCGGTTGCTTACCCTTGTGACTGCAGGGCTAACTGGGAGGTGCGGGTCCCTGCTGCCACCCAGCACCTACTGTCCCCCATATCTCCAGCCTGTGGGAACAAAATTCAAACTTCAAAGTATGGTTTCGACTGGAGTGCCTGGCTGGCTCAGTCAAGGAGCATGTGACTCTTGATCTTGGGGTTGTGAGTCCGAGCCCCACATGGGATGTAGAGATTAAATAAATAAAACTTTAAAAAAAAGTATCATTTTTACTGAATATATTTCAAGTTCGTAAATTGAAATTGAAAACTTTGTAAAGTTGAAAACTCCTACAACGAACCACTCTAAGTCAAGTACTGTCGATAAAAGCAAAGGGCTAAGTAAATACAGGACAAATACTAAGACTACTTAATAGCAGCTGTTGGCTGGACCAAACAATGCATGAAAAATGAGTGAAACCAAACATAGATGGTGGTAAGAACCAGACTATAAAACCTGGACTTTATTTTGGAGGTAGTACACTACTGAAAGCCTGAGTATGGAAGATAGGACAAAAGCTGCACTCTTAGGAAATTTTAATGTTATATTTATGTAAAAGATAGTAAACCAAAGAAATAAATTATTAATGTCTAAGTAAAGAAACTCTAATTACAACAGCAGCTGAAATAGATAATTTCATGTCTAACATGACTCTGGAATTTATGGTATAATATTTGAGAGTATACTATACCTCACAGTAAATATAGTACTTCATCTTTTTTTTTTTTTTTAACTTTACTTTTGAGAGCAAGTGGGATAGGGGCAGAGAGGGAGAGGAAGAATTCCATACAAGCTCCACGCTGTCAGCAGACAGCCTGCCGCAGGGCTTGATCCCACGAACTGTGAGATGATGACCTGAGCTGAGATCAAGAGTCAGACACTCAACAGACTGAGCCACCCAGGGGCCCCTACTATACCATTTTAATATTAATGTTTTACTGAAGGACTACTGGAGAGGTTCGAACTAGAAAAAAATAAAGTAAAATGATTTAGTGCATTGCAAACATTTTCCTTCCAACCCTAAGTGGTCTGTCTAAGCATCCTATATTCTGCACTGATATAATCAATATGGCATAGGTATGGCTACACAGCTATCTAAAATTTCAACCAAGTGTTCTTTTTCCCTGACCCATACAAAAGGATATAACCATGCCCTTCTGAAAAGGGCCTCAAGGAGTTCTCACCTTAAGATATTTAAACCCAGAGGGGTGCCTGTGGGGTTCAATGAGCTAAGCGTCCAACCCTTGGTTTCAGTTTAGGTCATGATCTCACAGTTCAGGAGTTCAAGACCCACATCAGGCTCTGTGGTAGCAGCCTGCTTAGGATTCTCTGCCTCTCTCTCTGCCCCTCCCCTGCTCACATACTCTCTCTCAAAATAAATAAACTTTTAAAAATTGGGGGGAAAAACATTTAAACCCAGAAACTGAAATTTAATATACAAGGTTTAGATAAATAACCACTTGATGTATTACTTTATCTTGTGCTTGACTCAGGGACTTATAAATTATAGATGCTCCATAAATCTATGCCTAATAAACTTGGAGAGAACCCAGAGGCAGAACATCTCATTCCCCAGCACTTGTCACTGTACTGTCTGCATCAGAGTATACAAAGACTACAAACAGGGTGGGGTGAGGGGGGCTGAGAGGGGATGGTGTAAGGTGAGATCACATATACAAGCCCTTAGAGGAAATGATTCTATTTGTAAAACCCTCATCAAAATGAGCAGTGTTCAATCACGACTAAATAAACATGTTGGGATAATTTTTTGTAGAGATCTAGAGAATTCTTTTAATACTTTTCACATTTTTCTCTCACACTTTATCTGAAGTCTGTTCATTAAATGTATCTTGCCAAAATAAAGTGAATTCTGAATATTTTTGTTTCACTTGACAGCATTTCAGTGGGTTTTGTCTTAATATCTGACCTCTTTTGAAAAACAAAATCCACAAATTAACAATTATCAGAAACTAACAAATTTCCTAGAGATTATCCTTTCATTCATAAAGATTTAGTCCTCCAGCTGAGGGACTCTGGCAAGGGTACAAAATTTTCTAAAAATAATTTTAGTATCTAAGATAAAACTGAGAGAAGATAACTACTAGGATTTTAACATGAAGTATAAGGATTCTTACAGGATTCACAGATGTGCTTTAGGGAAGCCCATAAACTCATTGAAATAATGCAAAAATTGTAAAATATATGCAAACACATTTTTTCCCCTGGGGAGAAAGAACATACAGCTCTCATTTTTCAAAAGTTGATGACCACAAGCCACAGCCCAAATTAAAAGCTAGTGAAGAAAAAGGCATCTAAATGTGTGAATACAGATGCTAATAAAAACATTACAGTTTTCATTTTTATCATCTAGTTAGCAATACTGTTAATTATCTTTTTAATTAAGCTTTTTATAAAAATTTACTTAAATGGTTATTTATCTTTGAGAGAGAGCAAGCAAGCAGGGGAAGGGCAGAGAGAGTGAGCACGGGAGACACAGAATCTGAAGCAGGCTCCAAACTGAGCTGTTAGCAGAGCCTGATGTGGGGCTCGAACCCATGAATTGTGAGATCATGGCCTCAGTTGACATCAGATGCTTGACTGACTGGGCCACCCAAGTGCCCCCAAGTCACTATTCTTTAAATCTTTTTCTGGTACTATTACACTTTCTCACAGGTACTGGTTAACTAGCCTTCCTTTAGCATAAGAATATTATCTTTCTAAAAATATAGGAACATTTCTGTTGGCCTTTTGCAAGTTGATTTCATAAAATAGAGATGGCTTTTTTGTATAATTTTGTATTTTAGTTAAGAATCATGAAGTTTTTTGGCATTCTAGATACTAATAAAACATCCCGATGTAACTATTACTTTAAGCTATATTAACGAGAATGGGTACTTGATGTATGACCTATGATTAGGCTATGGCAAATCCGTCTACATTCAATAAAGACCAGCTGCCCCCCTGGCTTGACTAGTCAATTACTACGAATTACATGTACAGTGTTGTATTCTTTACTACTTGACTCCAACTTTCAATCTCCAGCTGAGGGTGAAATGATGCAAAAAAGACCTAAAGCTTGGGTTTCTGTCATTCCCTAACATAAACAAAACAAATGGATGGTAGCAAAAGTGTGGAGTTCAATCTGCACTGTGCTTTGGGACCTTCTCAAAGACCTGACCAAACTTTAAACTTCACGAATAAATTTCAAGAATCTCCAGGTCTTCTTTCTCTGAACAGAAAAGAATACACTTCTATTATGGTTAGGGCCTTCCAGGTGATCCCATTCCGACCCCTGGGCTTCTAAAGTTAGTAAATTTTAAAAGGTTAAAATTTCCCCCAAATCAGAGTTAGCTTGGATCCTAAAGTTTCTGTGTATCCATGTATGAAATGCAAACAGATGAAATGATCAAGAAACCACCAGTGATAAGAACCAGACAAAATCCAGATGCAGAAAAATCTTGTGCACAGTATGTGAGCTTCTTTTGCTCATTCTTTTACCCATCAGTTAAACATTAGGTCCTACTGTGTTGCCCAGCTGTGGGCATTCACAGAAAATAAATCATAATTCCAATCCTCAAGCAAGAGACTCAGGAAGATTTCAAATTCCTAAGGTTGATTAAAAGAACAGAGACTGCAACCTGACTTGAGCATTACATGAATTCAAAAAAGTTAATACTGAAGGTAGCTGGAGGCAACTTCAGCCCATCCTAAGCATCTGTAGTAATATTTCTGCAGTCCTCGACATCAAGCCAAAAAGAAAACAGATGGGAATACTTTATAATTTTATCCTTTACTTAGGTTATTTATTGAGTACATGTTATAATGATACTCTACACTTAAAGGAGAAAACCATAACCTGGCTTTAAATCTAAACAATACACTATTTTTAGAGCAGACAAGGGATTCGCCTCCTTATTAAGTTCTTATTTTTAGACATATCAATTTGTACTCCTCATAAAGGCATGGCGTTAAAAAAACAAAAAGAGGTGACTTTTTCCTCTTGCTTCCAAAAATTATTACCCTAGATGATGAGAAGAGTGAAAGGCAAAAATTTAACATTTACAGCACATCATCACAAAAACTCCCAGCTGAATTTTTTTCATACGGCATTTTTGTAAATTAAAATTACGAAATCCAAGATCAGCAAATAGTTGCCAGGTGATGAGGAATTTAAACCCAAAAGCAACTATGAAATTAATCTGGCAACTTCATCTTGTAATTTAAACCTAGTATTAACAATTTAGGGGTGAAAAATCCTAATAATTTTAACTTATGATATGGGACTATATCTATATATATGTATATAATAGATATCCCATGTTATAAATTTGTGTATGTGTGTTTTGTTTTTTGGGTTTTTGTCACCTCTTCCAAGATCAATCAAGAGGAAAACGGTAAAGGAACTGGGCACATCTTTTTAAAAATTTCAACAGTATGTTTCCTTTATATGGTATTACAATAAATGCTCTATAAAACTATTAGCGGAAGGCTTAGATCAGCTTGGACTACTGCAGTTAATTTTTGAAAAATGTTTCTCAAATTTAAAAAGGCAAAGTAAATTTTTATCTGCCTGCTGAATTATTGGACGTTTTGTGTGAAAATGTTATTCAAGTTTCCTAAAATAACCTTTGAGTTTACATGAAATCTCTCTCAAATGAAAAGTACAGATATTAGAATACTCACTAGGTAAAATGAAAGCATTACCTGGTTTCTAAGGCACACCGTTAGTTATACCACCTAAAGTGGGATTTATTTGATGAACTGCATTAAGCTCTCGGAACATTTGCTGCAACTCAGGTAGAGAGAGGCAAGTATTCACATAATATATTGGTCTGTAGTCAAGAAAGATATTTCAACTAAAATAGGGCAATCCTCCCCATGTGAAATCCCTTAAACATTACTGAGGTGATATTTGGAAGAGTTTCTGTCTAGGTTTCTTAGACTGAGAGACAGTGCTCAGTGCTTCAGAGGGCTGGGTAAACTCAGTTCTCTTCTGCTCAACAACGCCTCATCACCACTGGGTAAAGCCTGGTCCCCAGTTCCACTATCCAATGCCTGCCTCGCATTAAGTTGAGCTTCGTTGGTACCACATAAAGTAATTACATTATAAAAGGTCTCTAGATCACTAGGTTCGAAAGTAATAGCTGGTTTCACTAATGTTCCAGGAGCAAGAGAATGCTCTCCAATAATCCTCAGATTGATAAATTTGATTTTCCAAGTATTTTCCACAAAAGCGCAGCGTATGAGTCCAAAAATTTGTTCGAAAATGCCCAAACAGGTGTTCCCTCGGTGGACAGTTCCAGCAACCCCAACCATGACTAGACCATGGGGAGAAGAAGCACATTTCAGTCCCCAGGAATCTAGGTTGGGACTGAGAAAAAGACACTCTTCTTTCACGAGTGACAGCAGACGAAGGCTCACAATTTCCGCACCATGGTAGTCTATCACATTTTGTTCAGAGGTGTTGTAGTAAAACCTAAGCTTGACATCGTGCCAGAAGTGCTGTGGCCCCCATTCATCTTGAGGTGATCCCAGAAGAGGATTCTGAGAATTAAGAAGTTCAAAGAACCAGTGACAGAACTCTTTACCTAATCGACGAAAATCAACTTTTTCAGCATTTTTATCTTCTTTTTCCTGCTGATTAAGATAAATAAAATATAAAATACAACTAAGGTTAGTTCTCATATTTTTTCTATCTGGCCCACTTTACAGCTACGTTTGAACATACAGCTTCCAGCAGAAGCTAAATGAACTACAGGTGGACTCACTGAAACCATCATGCACAGTCGAGTGTTTTTCCAAAAACGGAAAAAAATCATTTTAGAAAAATTCAGCTAAGAAATTGAGCTTACAAAACCTCTCAAAATATCAGCATGAAAAGTCAATAATGATTTACATCAGCATTTTCTCTTGACTGTGGCAGTGGTTTCACAAATGTCTGTCAAAACCTTCAAACTGTATGCTTTAAGTGCATATGCTGTTGCTTATCAACTGCACTACAATAACGTACAAAATAAATGAGCATTTTCACTACCTTTAAACACAATTCTAGTATGATTGAAATACATTAATTTTCAGGATTGGCATAAACTTTATATTGCCTTGCTTTTTTTCAAAGGAAATGGAGGACCTGGGGGAGGGAAAGAGGGAAAGAGAGTTGGGGAGAGAGAGGGATGCAAAACTTGAGAGACTATTGAATGCTGAAAATGAACTGAGAGTTGAAGGGGAAGGGGGAGAGGGGAAAAGAGGTGGTGGTGATGGTGGAGGGCACTTATGGGGAAGAGCACTGGGTGTTATATGGAAACCAATTTGACAATAAACTATTTTAAAAAAAAAAAGCTTAGATTCTTTCCTAATATGAAAGCAAAACTTCTCACTGTAAAACTTCGGTAATTCAAAGTATGTAGTTTAAAACTGGCAAATTACTTAGCATTCATTAAACCAACATTTAAATATTCACACAGCATTTAAAATGTACAGTGGGGATATAAAGAAATTGAAACAGCCAATGTCAGCTGAAGGCAATTATTACAAGAGGATTTTTTTTAGCCAAAAAGAAAAATCAAATGGAAAAAATATTTAAGTTTTTCTCATGAAATTTTTACAATCTAATATCAATTTAAAATCAAAGAAAGTCTTCAAAATGAGAAAAGGTTTAACAGCATTCTTTTAAGGTGAACAAAAACATTACAGTGAATCAGAAGCTAAATTGATACTGTAGTTTATCCACTCTTTATAAAACCAATAGTCCTCATTTGATAAAGTGATAAAAGTATTTTTTCCTCACAAATCAATACAATCTTATATATATATTACTACATGTCAGAAATATTTCCTTTTTTTAAGTGCTTTACTGATTTTCCTGTAGAATGCAAAGAAAATGGAGTAAAGCTAAAAATCATAGAAACCAAAATATTATTAGCCATGTTCCCGCAGATCTAAGATTACCTAAAGACTTTAGACAGAACTATGTCTTAGGATGTAACTATAAGATCTATTTTACCTGTTGAAAGAGTCTAATGTCCTCTGTCTTAACTGGCTCTGGTGTTTCCTTCAATTTTGGCTGTAAATGCTTTTTCCAGTAATCTTTTGCATGCTGAATAAGATTGTGTTTTTCAGTAGCTGGAGGTACAATAACTCCCTGTGTTGCCAAGTACTTAAATATGACTTCTCGGTGGATTTTCTTGCACCTCAAAAGTTCTTCTGCACTTTAACTGTATACTAATATTGCACGAATGGCATCTGGAAGGAAATTATAAATATTAATAGAAAATCATAAGTTACTTGTAAATCTGCCCAGGGTCAGCAGAAACCTTATCAAATAATATTTATAAATTCTCATCATGGCATTGCTTTGGCCTGAGATGGTTATTTAAAAAAACCAAGAAGTGAGGGGCACCTGGGTGGTTTATTCGGTGAAGCACCCAACTCTTGGTTTCAGTCCAGGTCATGATCTCATGGTTGATGGGTTGAAGCCCCATGTTGGGCTCTGTGCTGACAGCACAGAGCCTGCTTGGATTCTCATCCTCTCATTCTCATTCTCTCCCTCCCTCAGCCCCTCCACACCCACCCTCCTCTCCCCCTTCTCAAAATAAATAAATAAGGAAGTGGGTTGTCAAGTTTGGGCCTTTAAAAAACTTTCTTTAGGCTTTAAACTTCCTTACCTAAACTTATTTACCTCTTCCTTTCACTTTTCACAATATAGTAAAATTTTTGCATTTTCTTTTAAATGACATGTTTTAAGGAAAAAAAATGGAGTCAGCGGGGGGAAAAAATTTCTAAGAAGGCCAATGGGCCTCAATTCATTTATAATCCCTTATATAGGGAAAATTACAGTATTTTACAGTATATGAAAGCTGAATATATGCAGTATCAACAATCACGCTTCCAAGAAGTGGCAGATTTGGGGCAGGCGGCAGGAGCATCAGGTGGGAGCTTTTAGAAATGCTGAATTTCTGGGCCCATCCCAAAACTACTGAATCAATCTGAATTTTCACAAGATCCCCAAGGGGCTGATTCCCAGGCACAGTCAAGTTTGAGAAGCTCAGGT
Source organism: Mungos mungo (assembly GCA_004023785.1). Lineage (NCBI taxonomy): Eukaryota > Metazoa > Chordata > Mammalia > Carnivora > Herpestidae > Mungos > Mungos mungo. The sequence goes on along the minus strand of PISW01016292.1, from coordinate 3,818 downwards.
CCAGAATATGAGCCCAGAAGGAAGTAAATCTTCCATTTTAGGAGATACCTCAAACTTGTTTTCCAAAGTTCTGACTTCCACTCCGCCAATAACTGTCAAAGAGTTGCTTTGCGAGACCAACAGTTAAAGTTTACCTATTTAATTTTTTTGCCACTCTGGCAGACAGAAAAGATACTGTGTTTTTGATTTTCATTTCACTGCTTTTTAAAGAGGTTATCTTTTCATGTGCTAATTATCTCCTTCCTAGGGAGAAATTGCTCTCCAAATCTATTAACGTTTTTCTTACTTTTAGACCCACTATCAATTAAATCCAGCATTTTTATCTATCAATATTAAATTCACACTCACCCTGTTAGGTGGTGAGTAGCATGTAAAATATATAAATGCTGAAGAACTACATTAAGTCTAAAATTATTTGGAGTCTAAATTCTTAGGAATTTCTTCTAATATTCATGGTTCCAAGTTTCAAATGAATGATTTCTCTAAATGGAAAAGTAAATCCGACTTAAAAGCAGAGAAATGCAGTTTTTAAAAGCATAACATTTTGTAGATATTGAAGTCATACTAACTTAGGAGTCCAGAATTTTCACATTTTAGAGTAAAATTCAGCAAATTTAAAATAAAGTTCTCCAGATGATATACCAAGCGGAATAAACACTTAACCTTCTTGATTACATTTTTTATATGTAGTTACAAATCGGGCTTAATATTAATAACCCTTTAAATCAACTCTACCGACATGTTTGTTTGGCTCTAAAAATAATGTATCCCTATTGCACAAAATCATTTCAGGAAAAAAGAAAAACTACACCCCAAAAGAGACACGGATTCAAACTATCTGCTCTTTAATTACAGCAGCTCTTTTACCTAGGAAACCGAAAGAGTTTAAGATCTCCTCCCGCAAGCTTGAAAAAACAAGCAAAAGCAACAGCTGACTCCTCAGCTCAACAGCTAACACTGAATTGAGGCGCAAAATAGAAAACACCCTGGCTCCCCGGAAATTTTCAAAAAACGATTGTTCACGTACACTTAAGTTCTCAAAAAAAAAAAAAAAAAAAGGGAAGAAGAAAGAAAGAAACCAAGATGGAAAAGAAAAAAGCATATGTCCCTAACACCCAACAGATAAAACCTGGAGGCAGCGCCCTTTCTGGTGCCATCACCTCCCCCAAGGGGGTGGCGCGTCAGTGCCCCCCGAAGGTGCGGGGAGGGTCCCCGGCCGCGGAGCACGGGCGGTGGCTGAGACTCTCGAGAGTTCCGCCCCAGCCCGGTCCGGGCCGAGAAGACCCGCGAGGTCTCGCACCTCCTCTACTCCCAAGCTCCCGCCACCTGGGGTCCGGGTGAGGCCTCGGGAGAGGCGTCCGCTCGTGCGGAGAAGTCAGCCTTACCTTGGCGGTCCTCCGGCTGAACCAGGCGGTTGATGATGGTGTCGCACAGGGCCATGCTATCACCGTTGTCTAGCAGGCCGAGCAGGTTACGACAGCCCTCCATCTCCGAGTAGCTGAGCCCCGACATCTCGGCCCCCCAAAAGGCGGAGTGGGCAGGGGACGACCCAGCAAAGTCGTCCCTTCGGGCCCGCCAGGCCGGCGCCTAGGCAACATACACCGGAAGTGCCTGGACTGTTCGCCGCCAAAGGACCTCGGGTTTTCCAAACTCCTGGGCGGAAGTGATTGCCAACAAGGTCGGTCAGGGAATGTGGTGTTCCGACTTGTCGTTCCGGGCTGGGCAGGACGGAGGGCACTTAAACGGATCTCACTTGAGGGACGTACCGCGTTTGCACAGAGAACAGCGATCTTACACGAGGGATCTGGTTGCGGAAAGGGAAGCCCTGAACTCTTCAGGAATCCATCCTCCGGAAAAGCGGCTGGGAGGGCTGCGCAGGTGCAGGTGCGTAGAAAGTGGATGGCTGTGCCAGCGCACGGCGAGCTCCCGTGATGCCGCGGGGCCGGCCAATGGAGGCGCCTGCTCCCCGCCCGTGGGCCTGACCCCCGGGAGCGCTTGAACGTCCTCTGCGGCCGGTTCTGAGTTGGGTGCACCTGTAGTTGGTATTTTTAACTTACATAGTACAGTGTTAAAATAATTTGCTTTTGTTTCGCATTATACTGTGAATAGTTAAAATCACCTATCCTATGTCAACCCTTGATTTCCTGACAATCTGCGGCTGGCTCTTGCTTCCGTACCGGTCCTCGCCTGCTTGTTTTTAGGCGATGATGTATCGCGAGCAGTTTAAGGTTGGGGATTCTGGAAGTCGGGTTACCAGGGTTTTACTCCGCCCTTCACTAACTGTGAACTTGGACGCGCTTCTTAGCCTTTCTGTCCGGTTTCCTATCTCAAAGGGACCTAGTAGAGACAGCTACCTCGTAGGGCTGTGGCTGCGGGGTGAAGGACGGTGCCTAGCACCTAGAAAGAACTTCGTACCTGATAGCTGTTATTATTGTTAGTTTGGCAGCAAATCTCATTCACCCGAGGGAAACAGTTACGTTCTGCTCCACCGAGCCCGAAGAGGAATCAGGCTTAAGCATATTGTCACTCGCCTCTATCTCCTTCCATATTTTATTTCATTATTTTTTAATGTATATTTTATTTTTGAGAGAGAGAGAGACTAATTGCGAGTGGGGGAGGGACAGAGAGACAGATAGGGAGACAGAGAATCCGAAGCAGGCTCCAGGCTCTGAGCTCGAACCCAGGAGCCATAAGATCTTGACCTGAGCAGAAGTAGGTTGCTAAACTGACTGACCCGCCTTCCACATTTCAGGCGGCATATTTTAGATCTTTTAACATTTCATTAGGGTATTGCCATTTAGTAGAGAAATATACATATCTTCAGATCTAGGTGAGCAAATTTAACGTTTTAAAAAATATCACAGCTATATATCATTTGTAAAATATACTATAAATGTAGTGTAGGCATTCAAAGCATGGTTAATTTGCTAGTGGATGTTATTTGGGGTATCATTTACTCAGCAGATAAAAATTCATTTGTTATTAAGTGTTAAAGAGTGCCTGCTGTGCTACTGCTTGAATATTCAGAGAAATGACAAAGACCCTCCTTTTAAGGAGGTTTTGGGAGTGTTGCAAGTAAAGAGATGACATTCTATGGGGAGGAAATAGTAAATATATAAGACACTATATTTTATGCCAGAACTTGCTATGGAGAAAAATGTATCAAAAGGAGGGGCATGGAGAGGATGTTGTTATTTAATATAGGCTGTCAAGAAAGGCATCTCTAAGTAAGATTGAAAAAAAGACCTGAGGAAAGTGAGTGGACCACAAGGGTGTTGTATGAAGAAACAACAGTAGGGGTTCGAAGAAGCAGAGTGCTTGGCATGTAGGAAGAAGGCCAGAGCAGCTTCTACAAGGAGGAGGCGGTGAGGTTAGAATTGCAGACAAGACTGATCTAGAGCCAGGCTTCTCAATCAAGGCACTAGTAACATTTTGGGCAGGGTAGGTCTTTGCTGTGGGAGCAGTTTTACGCATTGTACAATGAGTAACGGCATCCCTTGCCTCTACCCATTAGATGCCAGTAGCACCTCCTCCTCTCAGTTGTGGCTACCAAAAATCTCCAATTTGCCAAATGTCCCCTGGAGGACAAAATCACCACCCTCATCCTTACCCGCCCCCTCCCCCCCCGCAGTTCAGAACCGCTGATAAAGACTACCTGTCCAAAAGTACTTTGAGATAATGGCAGTGTTCTGTATCTGTGTGGTTCAGTACACCACCCACTGGCCACATGTGGCTCTTGAGCAGTTCTGATGTGGCGAGGACCACTGAGGCACTGAACTTTCAGTTTTATTTGAATTTTAATCGAAATAATTAAATAA
>PISW01016291.1:0-13758 GCA_004023785.1 Mungos mungo | reverse complement strand
CACAGACCTAGAATAGTGCCTGAAAATTGCAAGTACTTAATAAATGTAGTATTTGCTAAAATGCACTGGTGTTCTTGTGCATTAATGAATACGTGATTTAATTAATTCCAACTAGATTTTCTTCTTTGTTGCTTATCTCATTTTTCTGTTCCATTCAGCAAACCATGTGACGACTCACTAGCTTCCTCATGGAAGCTTTCACTTCCTGGTTGCGAAAAGTATAAATCACAGGGTTCATCAGAGGAAAGATCACTGTGTGAAAGAGAGACACCACTTTGTCAGCTGGGAAGGCTCTGAAGGGGCGAGTGTAGATGAAGATGGCAGGTCCAAACATGAGGAACACAATGATAATATGTGTGGTACATGTGGAAAGAGCCTTGTTCTTGCCCTCAGAGCTGTGTCCCTTCACACGACAGAGGATGACAGCATAAGAGGCCAGAAGGCCCAGGAAGCACAGCAGGGTGAGCAGGCCACTGTTGAAGACCATCAGGAGCTCCACCACGAAGGTGTCTGTGCAGGCCAGCTTGATGACCTGAGGCACATCACAGAAGAAGTTATCCAGCTGGTTTGGGCCACAGAAGGGCAAGTGGAGGATGAGGGCCACTTGTACAATGGAATGAGTAAAGCCCCCAAGCCACAGAGTCAACAGCAAGGCATAGCAGACTCTAGGGTTCATGACAGTGGAATAACGTAGAGGATGACAGATGGCGATGTAGCGGTCAAAGGCCATCACAACAAGAAGGAACATCTCCCCTACTCCAAGAAAGTGTAAGAAAAAGAGCTGAGTGATGCATCCTCTGTAGGAGATTATTTTCTTCTCAGAGAGGAAGTCCACCAGCATCCTGGGAGCCACAATGAAGGAGTAGGATGCATCCAGGAAAGCCAAGTTGCCTAGAAAGAAGTAGAGGGGGGCTGTGAGGCCAGGGTCTGATCTGATGGTGAGGATGATGAGGAAATTTCCAGGGAGGATGATGAGGTAGAAAACTAAGACTAGCCCAAAGACCAGGAGTTGCGCATGCTGAGACTGGGTCAGACCAAGGAGGATGAATTCTGTCACCACTGTGCTGTTCTCTGTCTCCATCTCTCCTCTGTCTGCAGGATAACAAGGAACAAAGTGTGATCTGTTATAACCACCTGTTCATCTGCTCCATAGCTCTTTTCAGATAAAAAAACATTTACACTTCCAACACTTGTCTTGCTGGAAACAGTGCATGCCCACACTCTCATCCCCATGTAACCATGTGCTGCTTCTATGTGACTGTGCGTCTCTAGGACTCTGTGCTACTTTGCTTGAAATTCCCCGATTAAAACAAAACTTAATCATTATTAAATTTGTCAGGTTTGTTGGTTTTTCTTTCGTTAGTGGTGGTGCACTGTCTGTAATGTTTACATCAGTTGCTAGGTTTCGGTCACTTCTTCTCATTCCCACAGACCAAAGTACATTGCAAACGCTTCTTTCTTTTGGGTTTGATAGACTCCCTAGTTCTATGCCTTCTTTTCTAAACGTGTTTCTATTCTGCTTTGGTGTCCTTGTGCACCTTTATTCCAAAATGGTTTAGGGTTGCAAATAAGATCCCTACATTCTCCTAACTTAAAGTTATTGTCCTAGTTACAGTCTTGGGTGGATGCCCATCCTGAATCTGCTGCACACCTTGTTCTTAAATCCTAAATAATACTAACCCAGGTTATTTGATCACCATGTATCCATAACCTCCTTTATCCTCACATCTCAGAATGGTAGCTAGATGACATCTCTCCCACAAATATTTCCATACAAAATATCAGAATATATGAGACATTTTGAATATCTCAGCTAATAAAATCAAAGCATGCTAGAATTGGAATCGGTCTTACAGAACATAGAGTATGACATACTCATTTGACAGATGAGAAAAAATAAAGGAATTGCAGTTAAGACTTTTATTTTTGTAATGATATTTTTCCTCACAAGTGGCAAGAAATATAAAAGGTGTGTATTCCTCAGTTTAAACTGATTAGGATATTATTAATCACCATCCATCAATTGGTGTTACTTTATTCAGGCAGTTACCTAGTCATAATATTGCTTGCATGAGTATTTCCCCTTTTCACACTGCAATCTAGTCTAAATAATAATTCTATTTAGAATTATATTTGTAGTTATTTTCTAATTTTATGTTACTATATATAACTATATTTTATTAATAAATGTTCATATTGTGATATGTGTACATGTTTTACTGTTGGCATGAATGATTTAAAAAATGAAAGATTGCTAATTTTAACAAAATACGATAATGTGACATATAACGATATTTCCCTTGATTTTGAATTACACGCAATAGTTTTTCAAAAGTACTATGGATACAATGGAATGCAGTTTAGCAAGGAAAAGGAATGGCATATTGGGACATATTACATTAGTGAATTCAAAAACATGTTATGAGAAAGGAACCAAACACAAAGGACCACGTATTGTACAAGACAGTTTATGAAAATTTCCAGACAAGGCAAATTGATAGACAAAGGGAGTGGAAGAGTTGTTGCCTAGGGCTATGGGTAGAATGGAAAGTAATTACTAATATGAATTTTCTTTTTGGGTGATGAAAATATTCTAAAATTTATCACGATGCAGCTTGCATAACTCTGTAAATGCACTTAAAACAATTGAATTATACATTTAAAATGGTAAGTTTTATGTTGATTATATCTCAATAAATCTTTTTTTTTAATGTGCCAATAAACGTGATATGGAAAACTGGAAAAGGAAAACTTCCCAATAGAAATTTGACAGAAATTGTTGATACTATCCCTAGGAAGAAAAGGTAGGAAGAAAGGAGAAAAAAGGGAAAAGTTAAAGAAAAATCAACCTTAAAAAGTCCATAAACTCATGAGAAATTTAGGCAGTAAGCTGGTATTTTAAGGCATGCCTATTAAGAAACATCAGAACATATGTACTTTGTGATTAATAACATTTGTTACTAGCAGCCAAATACTATGCAAAAGGAATTTATAACATATGGGCACATATTTGTGTAAAGAGGTACTTATTCACATATGTATAAATACACACGTATTAAGTATAAGCACATTGAAATAGGAAAAAAAAATCTTTGGTGCTTAGGACCTTCCTTCTCTCTTTTACCCACTTAAATGGCTATTGTCCTCCATGTTCATTTCTTACTCTGCTTATGGAAACCTGCCCTTAGGAAAGTAAGTCAATAGCTCCTTCTGCTCTTCTTGGGTTCTGTCCATTCCAAGTGCCCATTTACAGTTATTTCATGCTTCTTTGGGTTGATAATTTCAAGACACAAGGAGCACTCTAAAGATTGCAGTCTCCTACTCTTCCTCTGCTTTTATTTTTCCATATCTGCCTCTATTCTCTATTACTAGTAGATGGAATTATGTCCCACTTCACATCTTTAATCCACATTCTTCTCCCATTCTTATTTACATACCTTCTGTTCCTCTGATTCTCCAATTGTGCTCATCTCAGAGATTGAGGACAGATGTGCCTCAGCTGAACATTACTGTGCATAAAATGAAATTCTAGAGAAAAAAGCCCAAAACAATGACTCTCACAGAAACCAGTTTTTTGCTCCTGATTGGCAAAGTATTGTCAGTGTAGGCTAAGAGACAGACCTGAATGTTTTCATCATCCCTAACTTTCCTTGTTATTTCAACTGACACAAAAACACATCTGACATTAAAGATGCACAGGAGACAGGGTGTCCATAACCTTCCTGCTTTCTCAGAGTGCAGACATCCTGCATCAACAAGGCACATGGAGCATGCCTAGATTCCCAGTGCTATCCGACCAGTTCTTGGAGCCAAGCATTAGGAGACTGATCATCTTCCTAGCATCTCCTCCATCTCTCCCCTTTCATATCCTTTTGCCCTTTTTTAAACTTTTCATATTTTGCCCATTTTCTTCCTGCTAAATCTATTTTTTGCATTAGCTGGGAAAACCTAGTCATTTGTGTGATACTCAAATGTAAGTCCAGATGGTAAATCTCCCCAAGGTACTGGCATTTTCACTTTTTTATAATCGTGCAATGAAAGATAGCAGATCCTTTAATATGATACTAAGCATCAGGAAGACTTTGGGGAGGTATATTTGAAGGATAAGCTAGGAAGTGCTATATGTCACAATTTAGATCTCACTCTTTCCTCTTTCACAATATTATTCTATTCCTATGCATTTTAAGGTAGCAGATGGCCCAGACAATTAGTATGACTTTTTTTTCTATTCTTCCTCTCAATTTCTTTTAAATATGAAGAATGACCAAAAATTTTACCTCCTTAAGGCTCCAGTGCTACTCTCAAACAAGGGCCCATCCTATTCCTTCTGATGAAAACGGGATTAATTGATCATTCCTGAATGTTTCCTTAAATATATGTCCTCAAAGTAGGACACTGTAAGTTGTGAAATCTCTCTAATTTCTGATGCAATAGGGAGTCTGTCTGGGGATTTTACGGCTACCGTAAGCATGCCTAGTGCTTCCAGTGGGGGTAATTAGAATGTCCAGAAGATTTAGAGGACATTTTAAAGATTAAAAATATTCAACACGTATGCCAGCTAAGATCCACTGGATTGTGTCATCATTTTAAATTTGACATTTTAACAGTGATAGTGTTAATGAACTGTCACACATGTTTATTAAGCATATTGAAAGTAGTAAGCCTGGAGGGGTTATTCTAAATATTTTTATATAATTTATGTAAGTGATGAGAAAGCATTGGTGTTTAATAAAAGGTTAGTAATGAAACTAAATCAATGCTTAGTTCACCCATAACCATCCTACCAGAGAGGACACAATCAATTTCTTGTATGAATTTTCAAAATTGTGACTCTGTAAATAATATTTATGTACATTATTTTTCCGCTGTTTTGATCATATATTTGAAACATATCACACAATATTTGGTACCTTATTTTTCACTTACACTGTATCTTGGGGAATTTTTTGTGTTAATGCCTAAAGTGTTTCCTAACTCTTTATATGGCTGTTTATTTTTCAGTTTGTTAATATATAACTTTATTTTCTCTCCTAGTGAGGAAAATATAAGATATTTACATTTTTTTGGTTATCACAATGTGTTCTGCAAATATTAAACCTAAATGTGTCACTTTTTGAATGCATGAAGGACAAATCTTCAGGAATATAAGTAGAGGGTCAATGTTAGTATGTGCCTGCATATAAATGATATTTTTTTCTAAAGTTTACTGAGTGATAATTTATGTACAGTAAAATGATCAAACCTTCAGTATACAGGTAAATGGATTTTTGAAAATTTATATATATATGCCTTCTGACCATGACAATGAACAAGATATAGAGTATTTCCAACACATGAGAAAGTTCCCTCTAGATCATTTTCAGCCACTTATATCCCTGGAAATAACCACTATTCTTATTTTTATCAACATGGTTTAGTTTTATATGTTTTTGAAAGTAATATAAATGGTACCATAAAATATGTGTTGTTTTGTGTCTGGCTTTTTAAATTCAATATATTTCTTTTGAGATTGATCCATGTTTCTTGCTAATAAGCGTTCTATTTTCTAAATATGAACGTTTCCCCTCTACATTTTGAGGGAAAAATAAATGAAGCTGACAAGAGTATTTTTTATAAATACTCATTTGCTCTCATTTATCTTGTGTACATGCTTACAAGCTGGTTTGCTGAAACATAGGGTAAGGATATTTTTAATGCTTGAAAATGATTCCGCTTTTCCATAGTGTCAATGACATTTTACACCTCTACTGTCAATATAGGAGAGAAACAATTGTATCTTCACAACAATTTGTATTTTTAGTCTCCTAAATCTCACAGTTAAAGTTACTGTGTAGTGGCATCTCATTGCAGTTTTGATCTCCATATCCTAATGAGGAATGGTAGTGACCAATTTTTCAAATGTTTGCTATTTGAATATGACCTATGTAGTGTCATATTCATACTTAGCCTTTTGCTAAGAGGACTCTATTTTCCACTCAGTCCTCTTTAATTCAATTTAGTTATTGCTTTGGCAGAATAATTCTCTTAAAAACTTTGTGCATTACTTAGGAATCATTTTTATGTATACTTAATGCTGAAAAAGCCACATGCATAATTCTGTCTAAGACATATTTCTTTAAGTATACTTGGCTAATGTGGACAAAACCTGTAGGAGTCTTGGAATTCTTATTTTCCAGCCAAGATTCTACTAGACATGGTCCCTAGTATTTCAGAAGACTTAACAAAGGGGCTTGGGGCCACATCATTGATTTATTCTTATTCTGCAGTTATTTCTTACACGGATTTTTTTTTTCAGTTGTAGACTATCATGGGCCTTCTATATTTTCTCTAAAGTCATTTGAAAATGTATCCTATGTATTTCTTCTTAGGGTCTCTCTGTATTGCTATACTTTGTCACATGCAGGTTGAAATAATTATCTGGTGCTGTCAACATTCTGCCTAGAATACTCTTGAGTCATATCTTTAAGGAAATTTATACATTTTCTGTATTCTATGTTTATTTTGAAGACAGTGTCACCAAACATGTCACTATGATTGAAATCTAATATCAGTTTCCTTACTACTCCTCCAGACCTTCTAATCATCTCCTTGCTAACTTTTCAAACTCTGCCTTTGTTGGTCCCAAACCATGGTCTGCAACATGTTTTTGTTTTTTTGCTACAGCTGAACCCCACTATTGGTACTTGCCTCTCTTTGTTATAACTGTATAAATACTGCCCTACAACTTAGTCGTTTAAAACAATGATAATTTGTTCTTTATTTATGACTCTGAAATTCAGGCAGTATTTCAGGAATGATAGCCAAGTTTTCATGTGGTATTGACTGAGTTGGTCAGCTAGGTGTATAAGATCTAAGATGGCTTCAGTCATGTCTCATACAGCTGTCGGTGTATGACTAGGCCTCTTATTCTATGTGCTCTTTCATCCTTCAGGGTTTCTATTTTCATGTGGCCTCAAAAAGTTTTTATTTAAATTCCAGTTAACATACAGTTAATTTTAGTTTTAGGTATACAATATAATGATTCAGTTTCCAAACATCTCCTGGTTTTCATCACAGCAATGCACTCCTTAATCCCCATCACCTATTTAACCCATCCCACCTCTACCCCCATTGTTATAAACATCAATTTGTCTTCTATACTTAAGAGTCTGTTTCTTGGCTTGCCTCCCTCTCTCTCTCTCTCATTTTCTCATTTGTACTAATTGTTAAATTATACATATGAGTGAAATCATATGATATTTGTCTTTCTGTGACTTATTTCACTTAGCATAATACTGTCCATAATCCATCCCTGCTGTTGCAAATGGCAAGATTTTATTGCTTTTGATGGCTGAGTAATATTCCATTGTATATGTGTATATATCACATCTTCTTTTTTTTATTTTTTTAATGTTTTATTTATTTTTGAGACAGAGAGAGACAGAGCATGAGCAGGGAGGGGCAGAGAGAGGGGGAGACACAGAACCGGAAGCAGGCTCCAGGCTCTGAGCTGTCTGTCAGCACAGAGCCTGACGTGGGGCTCGAACCCACGAATGTGAGATCATGACCTGAGCTGAAGTTGGAGGCTTAACCGACTGAGCCACTCAGATGCCCCTCACATCTTCTTTATCCATTCATCCGTTGGTAGACATTTGAGCTGTTTCCATATCTTGGCTGTTGTAGACAATGCTGCTATAAACATTGGGGTGCATGTATCTCTTTGAATTAGTATTTTGTTGTTTTGGTTAAATATCTAGTAGTGTGATTGCTGGATCATAAGGTAGTTCTATTTTTAACTTTTTGAGGAAACTTCATACAGTTTTCCAGAGTGGCCACATCAGTTTGCCTTCCCACCAATGGTGCAAGAGTTTCCCTTTCTCCACATCCTGTCAACACCTGTTGCTTCTTGTGTCGATGAGCTTATTATCCATTTTGACAGGGGTGAGGTGATAGTTCATTGTAGTTTTGATTTGTATTTCCTTGATGATGAAAGATATTGAGCACCATTTCATGTGTCTTGGCCTTCCCTTATGTCTTCTTTGGAAAAAAGTCTATTCATGTCTTCTACCCATTTTGTAATTGGATTATTTATTTACTTACTTATTTATATATTGGAGTTGAATTGTATACAGTCTTTATATATTTTGGATTCTAACCCTTTATCACATATGTCATTTGTAAATACCTTCTCCCATTCCATACGTTGCCTTTTAGTTTGTTGATTATTTCCTTTGGTGTGTGGAAGCTTTCTATTTTGATGTAGTCCTAATTGTCTATTTTTGCTTTTGTTTTCCTTGTCTCTGGGACATATCTAAAAAGAAGTTGCTATGACTAATGTCAAAGAAGTTACTGTTTGGGTTATTTTCTAGAATTTTTATGGTTTTGAGATTCACATTTATGTTTTTAATCCATTTTGAATTTGTTTATGTGTATTATATAATAATGTGGTCTATCCTGTTTCATGTTAAGATGTCTATACTACCCAAAGCAATCTATACATTTGATGCAATCCCTGTCAAAACACCAATAGCATTTTTCACAGAAGTAGAACAAACAATCCTAAAATTTGTATAGGAACACACACAAAAAAAATCCCAAATATCTATCTAAAGCAGCCTTAAAAAAGAAGAGCAAAACTGGAGGCTTCCCAATTCTGGACTTCCAGTTATATTACAAATCTGTAGTGATCAAGACATTAAGATACTGGCACAAAAACAAACACATAGATCAGTAGAACAAAATAGAAAACCCAGAAATGGACCCACAACTATATAGTCAACTAATCTTTGATAAAAGAGGAAAGAATATCTCATGGGAAGAAGACAGTCTTTTCAACAAATAGTGTTGGGAAAACTGGACAGCAACCCCCCAAAAATTAAACTAGACCACTTTCTTACATTATGTAGCCTCTCATTTTTATGAAGAGTGACATGGGCTTCTGTACAGCATGGTGTTTTCATATGCCTAAGGTCAAGAAGAATTAGTTTCAGTGATCTTTAATGCTTAAGCTTGGGAATTCCAGAAAGGTGGTTCTACCACATTGTATTAATGACAGTATTCCCAAAGCCAGCCAAACTTCAAGTGAATGGAGAAATAGAATGCACTTTTGAATATAAGAGTAGCAATACCATATTCCAAAGAAGGATTCATACAGAGAAGATGGAAATTTGTAGTATAAAACACTTCTGTTGCATTGATTCTTCTAATGAAAACATGAAGTCAGACCAGATGCAAAGGTAGGGGAAATGGATTCTACATTTATAAGAATCACTTTAAAGAAATGTAACCATTTTTTCCCCAACCAATTGCAGTTAAATACACCTTATTCTTGATTTCATCTAAAATATTACTTAGATTATGTACCAAGTTATTCCACTTTCAATAATTCATCTGGAGTCTTTTCATTTGGGTGGCTGTTTTCCCAGATATGAAATTTTTGGGTTATGTTTTCTTTACTAATGGATTTTTTTAGATGTTATTCCACTGCCACTGCCACTTATTTGATAGTAGTGGTTGGTTTCTGGAGCAGTACATGCATTACTAACTAGGTAGTACTCAGTGGGAACTGTATAGGTAACACTACTCCAAATCCTAGTAATGAAAAACCCCTTTCTCTAGGATGATGTTATTTTCATATTTATTCTTTTCATGTTTTCAACATTAGTAAAATGAGCTATTTTAGTTTGAAGGACAGATACCATATGTTTGCACTCATAGGTCTAGCAGGAGAACAGAAGAAACCTAATGGAGAACCAGGGGGAGGGGAAGAGGAAAAGAGTTAAGAAGAGAGAGGAATGCAAAACTTGAGAGACTATTGAATGCTGAGAATGAACTGGGGCTGAAGGGGGAGGGGGGAAAAGAGGTGGAGGTGATGGAGGAGGGCACTTGTGGGGAAGAGCACTGGGTGTTGTATGGAAACTAATTTGAGAATAAATACTTTAAAATATTTCTATTTTGAAAAATTAACTATCTCCATTTTAACAAGATATAGCAAAGAGTAGATCTTTTATATTCAAGTTAGGAAAGAAGGAATGGCTAGGTGACAAAGAGATTTTAAAATTTTAGGCAAGTTATAGAGTTATTGTTAGTATAACAGTCTGTGACTACGAATCTTATTTAATCCTAAATTGCTGATATTGAAAACAAGAGAAATCATTAGCTTGGGGGAAAAAAGGGAGTGAAAGTGAGAGGAGAAACCCAAAAAGGTTTAAAGAGACAAAAAAGGAGACAGGAATGTTGGTTGGTAAGTTTACATTTCATCTGGCAGAGGTTTAGTGGTTGAGGTGTGAATAGCTGTGGATGTTGTCAGAAACCTATTTCCCCTGTGCACCCCTGCCTTACCAGAGCTTCTACTCCAGGCATGACCTGCATGATTCAGGTTTGCTCACTGCTTTCCAGCCTGCCAGAAGAGTTCTGTTTCTTCTGTTTTAGTTCCTGACTCCATGTGCTATTTTGAACTTAGTAATACTTCATTATTCATGGTTATATTTGTTCTTTTTTAGTACTTTTTTAGTTACTTTTTAGTAACTTTTCTAGTTATATGAAATATAAGATGACAAAATAAGTGGAAGTTAAAGTTGCCTAGATACAACGATTCGATGTTAATATAACAGGGCAAAAATAGATATTTGATTATTTCTCTCCTTCCCTTCCCTTCTTTCTCTCTCTCTTTCCCTTATTTTCCTTTCTCTTCCCTTTACTTTTTATTGGCTGGGTATTTGAGCCTATGGAAAAGTCAATTATTTGCCTCGAAGGCAAAGGGGAGTCAATTCAAAATTCAGAAATTATAATTCAAAATCAGCCTCCAAGTTCTTTTTAAAAAGTCACATTACCATTGAGGAAGGAAGCAGATCATCATAGAAGATAATTTGGTATGTAAAAAAAGAATACTCTCCACACCATTTCCTATTGTATCTTGAGATGCAAACTAAGTTCTCTGTTACAAATTAGAATATTTTAGATGAATAGAACTTCTGGGATTCTTCTTATTAGTCATTCATTTTTATTTATAATGAAATTTTGACAGAAATTTATTTTCCCCAACAGCTTGAAACATTACCTTGTGAAATCAGAAGACTAAAACTCTTGCTGAGTTGTCTGAAATGACCTATGACTTTAATGATTGTGTTCTTCTGTTTGAACTGAGAAGATGATATGTACACTTACAGAAACATGTCAATTAAAAGTCATATGTTGTAACCACATTTTAATTTGTACAACATGATTCTCCATTCAGGTGTTAGTGCCAGGGAAAAAGATATTAGGCAGTAAATAATTTACTATAAATAAGATTATTTTGCTGAAAATAACATACACATTGGAAGATAATAATTATAGTGCACCTCTAACACAAGAGGTAAAATTAGAGACAAGGCTGCAACAACAAACAAACAAAAAACAAACAGCAAGATACCTGTTAAGCTCAGCCAACCTAGAACTCCTTCCCTCAGGCATACTTTTACCTTGGAGAATGTAATTAGACATTGGCTGTAAGAACTTAGATATGGCTAGAGACTCCACAGGGTATTTAAAAAATATGGTTTCTGGGAAGAAACAAAGTAATATATTGCTCTATGGTAATTAACATCACTTTCACAGTCTACCAAAATGTTTCCTTTTATTGCCACTATTGTTGAAAGGATACCATCCCAAGTCCTACTTTAAACCACTTTGTTTGTTTGTTTGTTTGTTTGTTTGTTTACTTGTTTTAATTTCCTTCATGGTATGAGAAATAACTGTGCTAAGATGAACCAATCTTAAATGTATAGATAGGATTTTTTTCCCTATACATTCATCTATGAAACTATCACACTAATAAAATTACAACACACACACAAAATTTTCCTTTACACCACTTTCCAGTAAATATTCACCATCAGAGCTAAGGACTATTCTCATTTCTGTCTCTAAATATCAATTTTGTTTATTTTTTAATCATTCAAATAAAACCTCATAATAGTACTGTTTTGTGTGTCTTCTGACTAGCAGTGTTTTAGAGCTGTATTTATGTTGTTTCATGTATTAGTTTAAAATGTTTTTTAATTTTATTACTTAGTTGTATTTCACTATGAATGTACTCTGATCCCATCTGATCTACTTCTCCGGTGACCTAACCTGGCATAACTGGTATTGGGAGTTGTCTGAGAAAACAGGTAATAAACGGGCTTTGTGTTGGTTCACTCACTACCTGGTGTGTGAATAGGACTCCATTACAAGTGGTAGATGGGACACAGGTAAGTCCTGGCATAGTATAAATGCTTGCTCAAGATTTCAGTAGTGGTGACCTGGGGAAACATCTGATGGAAAAGAAATGCTATTTCAGGTGAGTGATTCAGTTATTTGGAAGCTAAGGGAGAAAAAAATCCTACAAATAGTGGAGTTATTTGCTTATTGCTAAGTTGTATGGATACCTTGGAATAATTAGAAACAGTAGACCATAACGAGCAGTTATTGGTTAAGTGTAGAGACATTAGGAGCTCCTTGGTCATTTACAAAATAAATCCTTATCTCCTGTAGTAGGAATACCTTAGACAAGGAGTGGACTGAAGATCTAACAAACTTAAACAGCTCCAACAAAGTATAAACACTCAGGCAAGGCATGTGTGTTATGATAAGGTCAAGACACTGGAAGGAAAAATCCAGGACCCAGAAATCTGGCATGAGTACACCTGGATAAATGCCACCTGAAGACTTTGGCTCTGCAGACTTCTTCATTTTAGTAAGAGCTAGAACTTCGTCCTGCTCAGTTTTCTCCTGAAAGGCATCAGGTGACCCTGTAGGCATGGCCTAAGTTTCTCTCCAGTGAGATAACTAAAGTCCCAGTGTGACTCTTGGGATGCACTGGGCTTGATTTAAAAAAGGAAACAAAAAGCCAATTTCAAGAATGAGCCTTTACATGGAAGCAGAAGCCATGGGACTGTTATTGAAAGGGAGTTATTAAGTCTCCTTTACACATTGTTCTCTTGACCTTGGTAAGCATCTTTATGATAGTTATTTTTAATTATCTGTCAGTTAAATCATGCACGTCTATTTCATTAGGGTTAGTTTCTGAAGAGTTATCTTTTGCCTTTGTCTGGGACATTTAGTATGGTTCTCCATTTTCCTCAGTAAGCCTGGCCACGGTTTTGAGGAGTTCTGCAATATTTTCTGTCCCCAGGAAGAAACAGTCAGCTTTTCGAAAGTGTTTTCTTGTTTTTCTTACTCTGTGCTGAGCTTGAGGTAAGGTGTGGAGAAAGTTCTGGCATCTATCAGCCCAAGCTGCATCTCCATTCTTCCCCAGCTCTTTAGACTATGCTAGAACCTTCAGAGCCTCAGGATTGGTGAGCCAAATGCTAATTCTTGGGAAAGACTTAGAAAAGCTAGGGTGCTGGTAGCATAGATCAACTCTTTGTCTCACCAGGGAGAAGCTGAGAGTTGGGATTTTTTAATACACTCACTCTGTGCTGAACAATGGGCAAGATCAGTGGCATCTACTGGCCCAAACTACTGCCTCTGTTCACCCCCAGGCAGCTAGAGGGTGCCAGACACATCAGAGCTCTAAGATTGCCAAAACAGAATCTAGTCCTCAGGGACCCCCCTCTGAAAAGCTGGGACAGAAGAAACATGAACCAACTCGTTCCATCCCACTGATGAAGTTGGGACATTGGGGTCTCTTCCTGATCCTGTGACACTGTGACAGGGGCAGGGTCTCTGCTGAGAGGGTATCCTGAATCTCCTTAAAAGTTCCCATGAACCTGGTTTTGCATATTTCTGGGGTGCAGGAGACTTTGTTAGTTTTTC
>PISW01016290.1:0-13759 GCA_004023785.1 Mungos mungo | reverse complement strand
TCGGATACTCTTTCCTGCTTTGTCAAAAATTAATTGGCCATACATTTGTGGGCCCAGTTCTGGGTTCTCTATTCTATTCCATTGGTCTATGTGTCGTTTTTGTGCCAATACCATACTGTCTTGATGATGACAGCTTTGTAGTAGAGGCTAACGTCTGGGATTGTGATGCCTCCCATTTTGGTTTTCTTCTTCAATATTACTTTGGCTATTTGGGGTCTTTTGTGGTTTTATACGAATTTGAGGATAGTTTGTTCTAGCTTTGAGAAGAATGTTGGTGCAATTTTGATGGGGATTGCATTGAATGTGTAGATTGCTTTGGGTAGTAATGACATTTTCACAATGTTTATTCTTCCGATCCATGAACAGGGAATGTTTTTCCATTTCTTAGTGTCTTCTTCAATCTCTCTCATAAGTTTTCTATAGTTTTCATCATATAGGTCTTTTACATCCTTGGTTAGGTTTACTCCTAGGTATTTGATGGTTTTTCGTGCAATCGTGAATGGGATCAGTTTCTTGATTTCTCTTTCGGCTGCTTCATTTTTGGTATATAGGAATGCAACTGATTTCTGTACATTGATTTTGTACCCTGCAACTTTACTGAATTCATGGATCAGTTCTAGAAGGCTTCTGGTGGAGTCTGCTGGGTTTTCCATGTAGATTATCATGTCATCTGCGAAAAGTGAAAGTTTGACTTCTTCTTTGCTGATTCTGATGCCTTTTATTTCCTCTTGTTGTCTGATTGGTGATGCTAGGACTTCCAGCACTATGTTAAACAACAGTGGTGAGAGTGGACACCCCTGTTATGTTCCTGATCTCAGGGGGAAAGCTCTCAGTTTTTCCCCATTGAGGATGATATTAGCTGTGAGCTTTTCAAAAACTGCTTTTATAATATTTAGGTAAGTTCCTTCTATTCTGACTTTCTCAAGGGTTTTTATTAAGAAAGGGTGCTGTATTTTGTCAAATGCTTTTTCTGCATCTATTGACAGGATCATATGGTTTTTATCATTTCTTTTGTTAATGTGATGTATCACATTGATGGATTTGCAGATATTGAACCAGCCCTGTAACCCAGGAATGAATCCCACTTGATCATGATGGATGGATAATTTTTTTATATACTGTTGAATTCGATTTGCCAGTATCTTGTTGAGTATGTTTGCATCTGTATTCATTAAGGATATTGGTCTGTAGTTCTCTTTTGTGGTTGGGTCTCTGCCTGGTTTGGGTATCAAGGTGATGCTGGCTTTGTAGAATGAGTTTGGAAGTTTTCCTTCTATTTCTATTTTTTTTGGAATAGTTTGAGAAGAATGGGTATTACCTCTGCTTTAAATGTCTGGTAGAATTCCCCTGGGAAGCCATCTGACCCTGGGCTCTTATTCGTTGGGAAATTTTTGATAACGGATTCAATTTCTTCACTGGTTATCAGTCTATTCATGCTTTCTATCTTTTCCCGTTTGAATTTTGGCAGTGCATGTGCATTTAGGAATGTGTCCATTTCTTCTAGGTTGTCCAGTTTGTTGGCATATAGTTTTTAATAGTAATCTGTGATGATTGCTTGTATTTCTAAGGGATTGGTTGTAATAGATCCTTTTTCATTCGTGATTTTGTCTATCTGGGTGCTCTCTCTTTTCTTTCAGAGGAACCTGGCTAGAGGTTTATCAATTTTGTTTATTTTTTCAAAGAGCCAACTCTTGGTTTCATTGATCTGCTCGACTGGTTTTTTTTTTTTTTTTTTGGATTCTATATTGTTTATTTCTGCCCTGATCTTTATTATTTCTTTTCTTCTGCTGGGTTTGGGGTGCTTTTGCTGCTCCCCTTCTAATTCCAGTAGGTACTCTGTTAGATTTTGAATTTGAACTTTTTCTACTTTGTTGAAATAGGCCTGGATTGCAATATACTTTTCTCTTATTTGCCTTTGCTGCGTCCCAGTGATTTGGGGTTGTTGTATTTTCATTTTCATTTGTTCCATACATTTTTAAATTTCTTCTCTAATTGCCTGATTATCCCAATCATTCTTTAGTAGGGTGGTTTTTAACTTCCACATTTTTGGAGGTTTTCCAGACTTTTTCCTGTGGTTAATTTCAAGTTTCATAGCATTGTGATCTGAAAGTGTGCGTGGTATGATCTCTATTCGTTTATACTTATGGAGGGCTGCTTTATGTCCCAGTATGTCGTCTATCTTGGAGAATGTGCCATGTGCGCTCGAGAAGAAGGTGAATTTCCTAACTTCAGGATCCAGAGTTCTAAATATATCTATCAGTTCCTTCTGTTCCAATGTGTCGTTCAAGTCCATTGTTTCTTTAGTGATTTTCTGTCTGGTTGATCTATCCATTGCTGTCAGTGGAGTATTAAAGTCCCCTGCAGTTAGCACATTCTTATCAATAAGATTGTCTCTGTCTGTGATTAATTGTTTTATGTATTTGGGCGCTTCCAAATTTGGTGCATAGATGTTTATAATTGTTAGCTCTTCCTGATGGAGAGACCCTGTAATTATTATATAATGTCCTTCTTCATCTCTTGTGCCTTTACTGTAAAGTCCAGTTTGTCTGATATAAGTATGGCTACTCCGGCTTTCTTTTGGCCTCCAGTCGCATGATAGATATTTCTCCATCTTTTTACTTTCAACCTGAAGGTATCTTCAGGTCTAACATGAGTCTCTTGTAGACAGCAAATAGATGGGTTTTGTTTTCTTATCCATTCTGCTACCCTGTGTCATTTGGTTGGAGCATTCAGTCCATTTACATTCAGTGTTATTATTGAAAAATGGGGGTTTAGAGTCATTGTGTTCTCCCTATAATTTATGTTTATAGTGGTGTCTCTGGCACCTTGTATTCTTTACAACATTTCCCTCATAGAGTCCCTCTTAGGATTTCTTGTAGGGCTGGTTTGGTGGTCATAAATTCTCTCAATTTTTGTTTATTTGGGAACACCTTTATCTCTCCTTCTATTTTGAATGATAGGCTTGCTGGATAAAGGATTCTTGGCTGCATGTTTTTCCTGTTCATCACATTGAAGAGTTCCTGCCATTCCTTCCTGGCCTGCCAGGTTTCATTAGATAGGTCTGTATCCACTCTGATAGGTTTGAACGTGAGGGCCCTTTTATCCCTAGCTGCTTTCAGAATCCTCTCTTTATCTTTATATTTTGCCAGTTTCACTAAGATATGTCGCGCCGAAGGTCGATTCAAATTACGTCTTAAGGGGGTTCTTTGTGCCTCTTGAATGTGAATGTCTATTTCTTTCTTCAGATTTGGGAAATTATCATTTAATTTGGTCTAGTATCCCTTCAGGACTTTTCTCTCTATCTTCCTCTTTTGGAATTCCTATGATACGTATGTTGTTTGGTTTGATTGTATCACTCAGGTCTCGAATTCTCCTTTCCTGCTCCTGGATTAATTTCTCTCTCTTTTTTTCAGCTTCCTCTTTTTCTATAACCTTATCTTCTAATTCACCTATTCTCCTCTCTGCCTCTTCAATCCTTGAGGTGGCTGCCTCCATTTTATTATTCACCTCATTATAGCCTTTTTTTAAACTCATCACACCTGTTTTCAAAGTTCCTAGTCATTGTCTCAGTTGCTTCTTTGATGCTTTTTTCAACCCCAGTGGTTAATTTTATGACAAGTTTTTAAAATTGTTGTTCAGCGATGTTGTTTAGGTCTGTGTAGAGCAATTCTGTGGCTGTGACTTCTTCCTGGAGGTTCTTCAGGGGATAGTTCCTTCGTTTTGTCATTTTGGCTAGTTTTCTGTCCCTTGTCAGTTTTAAAAAGCTTGTTGTGCACTGTGCACCTGTTAATATTGCTCTGTTAAAGGAGGCTTATTGACTGTCCAGGGTCTGTTGTTTCAGTAAATATTCTTTTAATGGTGTCTCTCAGTTTCTCTTGTTGTGCCTTTGAATATTTTATTTCCCTACTCAGAGATATTTGTGACCTGCCATCATGCGCACTTTGGGTTGTTTCTTGTTGTAGCCCTAATTAGTAAAACAGACAGACAAACACATAGGGAACAGAAGCACACAAATGCACAAAGAAATCAAACAAACAAGCAAATTAAAAGGGGGAAAGGAAAGAAAGAAAATGGAGAGGAAAGAGAAGAAAAGAAGAGAAGAAAAAAATAAATAAATGGGGGCAGAGACAACAAAGGACAATGGGCAGTCTAAAAGTGTATGACCAGTTTGGGGGAGAGATAAGGATGAGATACGGGAGAATGTATCTGGATTGCAAGAAAGAAAAAAAAGAGGGAGAAAGGAGAAAGGAAAATAAGGAGTAAAAATTTAAAAAAATTTTAAGTAAAAAAGGTAATAATAATAAAAAATAAGTACAAAAAAGAAAAAAAGAAAAAAAAGCAGCAGCTCCCCCTCACAGATAGGTTTGGTTTGATATAGTGGTCTTTGGGGGTGCTCTCAGAGGCCCCGCCATGGTGGCTGCAGAGAGTAGAATGGTGGCGCCCCAACCTCCGCTGGAACTAAGCACTGCAGGCCCCTCTTATGAGCCTGATCTCCTTGCGCCACAGCTGAGCCAAGTTGTATTTTCCAGCCTGCCTCATTTCAAAATCCTAGTCCATGCACTTTTATGCTACCATAGATGAGATGTACTTGCTTTGGCAGCTGGTTTCTTAGCCAGGATCTCATAGTGGGAGGGAGCAGTTTCTCTAGGAGCTGGCAGGGATTTGTGCTGCCACTGCCCAAGTCTAGGTGCACGCCCTCACAGACACCGCCGCTGACTCCCAGCCCCCAGCCAGGATAGCAATTGTGTAGGAGGAGGGATCAGTTTCTCTTGGTGCCAGCCGGGATTTGTGCTGCCGCTGCCTGAGACGAGGTGTGCAGCAGGAGGTGAAGTGCAACCGCTCACAGACGCCACCGCCAACTTCCAGCCCCCAGCCGGGATGGCCATTGCGGGATTTGTGCAGGGATTGTGCAGCGATTGCGTAGGGGGAGGGATCAGTTTCTCTTGGTGCCAGCCAGGATTCATGCTGGGTCTGCCGGAAATGAGCTTTGCGCTCCTGCAGCCAAAGTGCGCCCCCCACCTCCACCGCTGCCAACTCCCTGCTGGGATCCCGTAGGGGTGGGGCTATTTTTCCCTGTTGGCATCTGGGATTTGGGATTCGTGGGGCCAATGCTGGAGGTGAGATGCACCGTGGAAATGTGTGTGCTCCTGCTCCCACAGCCAAGGCTGAAGTGCGCACCCCTGGGGCCGCCATGGCCACTGATTCCCAGCTGGGATAGCGCAGGGGTGGAGGCTGTTTTTTCCCCCTGTGCCACCCGGGTTCGGGATTTGGGCTACCTAGCAGTTATATATGGAGTGAGAGTTTTTCTCTCCAAGCGGGATTAAACGTTCTTTATCTCTTCTCTAGAGACAGTATTATGAGCATGTTCAGTTTCTCTTTCTCTTCCCTTTGTCTCTCAGGGGCTCCATGCACTTGCCTCGTGTTGGGCTGGGGCTCTCACCTCCCCTGTCCCTCTTGGGCTGGCCTGTTTTCCAGTCTCCCCAGTTCGCACTCACTCACTCAGGCATCTTTGAGGTTGTCTTCTTTCTGGACTCTGTATTTTCTCCTTCTGCTCTTGCAGATAAGAGTAATGTCCTTCTCAGTTTGATAGATGGGGCAGACTAAGTTTACAGTGCTCCCTTCCTCTCCGCCATCTTGGCTCCTCCCCCTGAAAGACAGATCTTGCCATTTGCAGCAACATGGGTGGACCTAGTTCTTTTTTTTAAATACCTGTTTTATTTGAGTGTTGCCTACGTACAGAAAAGCACATGAATCATAACTGTGAAGTGTGATGAGTTTTCCCAAGTAAGCACGCCCTGGTAACCAGCAACCTATTGGGAAACAAGTATTACTGGTGCCCCGGAAATCCCCACTCCCCCTCCCAGACTCTGCAATCCCCTGAAGGCAACCACAGTCCCACCTTCTTAACATCACTGGTCAGTTTTGCATGTTTTAAAACTTGACAAAGTTTTAAAGCATATAAAATCTTTTCTGGCTTCTTCTGTTCAAATTAGGATTCTGGACATATCCATATGTTGTTGTGGCTGGTTCGTTGTCTCTCATTGCTGTGCGGCATTCTGTGGTATGAATTACCACCATTTATTTAAGCTTTTCTGTCACTGAGGGTGGCAGTTTCTTACAAAGTTAATTATACCCCTATCCTAGGACCCAGAAACCCCACTTCTTGCTGGGGACAGGGTGGTGGTATTAGTCTGCGTCTTGAAGGGGATTTGGGTTACACAGGCATGTGCATTTATTACAACTTATCAAAAA
This sequence comes from Mungos mungo, assembly GCA_004023785.1. Lineage (NCBI taxonomy): Eukaryota > Metazoa > Chordata > Mammalia > Carnivora > Herpestidae > Mungos > Mungos mungo. The sequence continues at coordinate 7,507 of PISW01016290.1, read as the reverse complement.
TTATCTGGGCATTTTTCTCTAGGTAAACTTTACCCCCAAAAGAAAACAAGAAAAATAACTATCAGTGAATACTGAACTCCAGTTAGCAATGTGCTGAAATACTGGAAGACCATGTATAGTGACTGTAGCTTACTTTGAGATGCATAAAATATTAAGATGCACTCCCGGGTGGATAGAGGGATGGAGAGATGGATAGACATGTTATAAAGCAAGTTAGTAAATTGTTTATTGTATTTTCTGTACTCAAGAGTGATGAGCAGAAATATAACTGGATGCCGGAGAGGGTGTGAGGCGATGGCTGAATTAGACAGGTGATCAGGCTTTCTGAGAGTCTGGTAAGTTTTGACATGAGGTTCAAATAAAAAGAAGAAACCAGCCCTCTGGAGGGTTGGGGAGTTTCATATTGGAGCCACACTTGTTTGGGTGTAAAATTGTATGTCTGGGTTCCCCCCAAATGCTTCAGTGAAGTTAGTGTCCTGAGAGGCCCCATGCTGTCCAGGAGCTCACACAGGGATACACATTCTAAGAACTTCAGAGGCTGGTAGGAAGGGGGCTTCTCACTTGTCCTGGTGGCTCAGGACTGCCTGACGGAGCGCAGGGTGTGTCTCCTTGGGGAGCCACCCCATTCCTGGGAGTCCCACTAGGCTCTGGGTCACAGTATTCTGCCCCACCTGGCTGCAGGTGAGGGCACATGGTCCAGGCTTGGCCAGTCACAGCTTCCCACCCCTGGTGACCTCTGTTCATTCTCAGCAAAGGCAGCAACCCAAACACAGCTCATTAGTTCTTTTCTGGGATGGACTGAAGGGTTTTGGGATTGTGAAGATTCTGCTGGAGTCGGGGAAATGTTAGCCATATTTCTTCATACCCAGGATGTGAGAAATTCCATGTAAGGAACACATGGATGTGGGCGATAAAGAGATGGAGAGGTGGAGAAGGACCTAGAAAGGTGGAGGTTTGTGAAGAAAGAGAGATGGGGGAGTGGAGACAGAGAGAGGGAGAAAATAGATGATAGATAGACAGATATATAGATAGATCCATAGATCCATAGATACATAGGAGATAGAAGATAGGTACATAGATAGAAGACAGATAGATGATTGATAGATAGGAGATAGAGGAATAGATAGTAGATAGATGATAATGATAGATAGATAGATAGATAGATAGATAGATAGATAGATAACAGGTAGATAGGTAGATAGATAGATAGATAATAGGTAAATAGATAGATGATAGATAGAAGATGTATGGATAGATAGGTAGATAGAGAGGTAGTTAGAAGACAGATGGTAGATAAATGATAGAAGATAGATGATAGAGAAGGATGGATGGATGGATGGATGGATGGATGGATAGATAGATAGATAAAGATCTGGAAGATGGGATCCCTAGTTCTTCCAAGGATTACATTCCTTTTCTTTCTTTCTTTGACTCGGTGACCTCCTCCATTCTTCCCAGTTCCATGATCCAGAAAATTCCTTTTCTGCTTAGCCTTATTTGGGTTGGATTTTGGTCACATTTGCTGCTGAAATAAGCCTGCAGTCTTACCACCAAAATATACCCCAAATCTCCCCACCTTTCCCCATTGCCAGCAATATCTCCTGCCTAGAAACCTACTCTCACCTCCTGATTGGCCTCCAGGCACCGAAACTTGCCTCTGTGCAGTCCCTCCTCCTCAGGGCCATCAGGGTGGGCTGGCAGGTGGAATCTTCAGGTGTTGTGCACCATCAGACGTCCGTGCAGACCTTGGGGAGAGGACTGTCTGAGCTGTTACAGCCTGTCACAGCCAAGACGGCATCTCTGGATCATTTGGTGCATGTTAGGAAGATGCCCAGAGTGGATGGGTACAGAGAACAGTAACTGAGGCTTTGGGCACACAGATGTAGAACCTTTCTTTCGCTCCCACCCGCTTCTTTCCTGATTTATCAGCACCATATCACTTGTGATCTCATGGGGCTCACCTGGATGATCTGGGCTCAGGATCCTGTCTCAGGATCCTTAGTCACATCTGCAAAGTCCCTTTGGCCACATAATGTGACATACTCACATGTTCTGGGGATTGGGATGTGGACGTCTCTGGAGGGGGTCAGAAGGCATTATCCTATCTACTACAGAAGGCCAGCAAGAAACAGGCCTTCAGCCTAACTGGCTACCAGGGACTGGATTCTACCAACTGTGTCCTCTTGGAAGTTTATCCATCCCCAGTTGGGCCTTGGCTTGAGATGAAGCCCCAGTGCACACCACAATGTGGGTCCTGAAGCAAAGGACCCACCACAGCTGTTCCCGATCCACACAGCTGTGAGATGATACATATGTATCGTTTAAAGCCACCAAATTTGTGGCAATGTGTTGTGTAACAACCAAGGGCTCATACGTTCATGTGACTCACTTTGGCCAAAGAGATGCTAGTAGTAGTGATGCATGCTACAGCTTGCAGGAGCACCTGGCCACCTGCCCTTGCAGTGAAAGCATGCCTGGGCTAACCTGGAGGTCAGGGGCAGGTGGAGCAGAGCAGGAGAGCCTCTAGTCCCAGATGAGGCCATCTCAGACCAGCTGACGGGCAGCTGTCACATGTAACCGCCAGTACAAGGTCAGCGAGACTACCTAGCGGGCCCACAGCAGAGAGCAGATGCACTGGAAAGCCTGTCTGAGTCCTGGAGAATGTCCAGCTAAATGCACAGAGTCATGACTCAGTATGCTGGTTTTGTTTCATACTGCTGTATTTTCTGGATTCTATTAGGCAGATTATTTAGGCAATCTAGCTGAGATGCCCACCTATGATTCTATTACTTTTAACAAATATAACCCTTAGATGGCAAGATCCTAAGGGCAGCGAAGCCTGTGTTTATTTAGCACAGGGTCTGGAACATAGTAGGAATTTTGTTAAAGGAATGGATGCATGATTGAGTTCAATATGCGGCATAAGTTTGTGTGTGTGTGTGTGTGTGTGTGTGTGTGTGTGTGTGTGTGAGTGAGTGTGAAAGAGACAAAGAGAGAGATGTGGAAAGATTCCCATCCCCCAAGAATGTATTCTGTGTAATACTTTAGAGCTCAGCCTTGAGGAACAGAACCAATGACCCCCAAGCTTTCTGGGTTTCACACATGGCCATGCCACTCCCAGATACAGGAAATTATCAAAATCCACCATCCAAAGCCTCCAGGAATATCCCATTGTCCAAACATGAAGTTAGGATTTGGGGGGCACCTGGGTGGCTCAGTCGGTTGAATGTCCCACTACTGACTGTGGCTCAGGTCATGATCTCGTGGTTAATGAGATAGAGCCCCACATTGGGCTCTGTGCTGACAATGCCTGTTTGAGATTCTCTCTCTCTCTCTCTCCCTCTCTGCCCCTCCCCTGCTTGTGCTCTCTTAAAATGCATAAATAAACATAATCTTTTTAAGTTTAAAAAGCTAAGATTATTGAAACTGTTGCAAAGGAGCGCCCATTCCCGGAAAACCACCGGCTGGCTCTGCAAGAGAGAATTGGGCGGGCTTCCTTTAGGACCGTGGCTTGGACGGGATGCTTGAGTGACATGCAAGAATGTATCTTCCTTCCTGCCCCCTCCCTCCGCTCCTCCTTCAACAGATGCTTACTTAGCACTCTGCAGAAGTTTCTTTTCTTTTTGTGTTCCTGCCCTTCCTTTGCACCCGACAGAGTTTGCGGCTGCAGAGGAAGTGACACCACGGACCTTCCAAGGTGATACAAGGGGATAGAACTCCTGCTTGGTGCCCCTTCCTCCTCTGCCTTCCCTCCCTCCTCAGAACCTGACCGTCCTGTTTCCAGAAGCCCAACCCAGTTCACAAGGACACCCCGTGGAGAGGCCACGTGTTGGGGTTCCAGCTGACCACAAGCTGACCTCCCAAATATGAGTGCAGGCACTTCCAGTTCATTCCAGCCTCCAGCCGGTGGTGTCACCCCCAGCTTCGCACGCTGAGGCCGCAGACGTCCTGCAGCAAAGACAAACCATCCTGCTGTGTTCTGCCCTAAATCATGACCCGAAGAGTCAGGAGGATGTTGACAGGATTGCTACATGCTTCTAGGTTCGGAGGCTTGTCAGACAAGCAGGGGCAGGCACCCTTCTGCCAGGAGAACCCTGACCCCAGGTAGAACCAGCAGGCGATTTGCTCTGGGAACCAGCGCCTCAGCTCTGGGAGACGATCTGTAGACACTAGCCAATCAGAATAGCTCTTTTTTTCTTTGCTGGTGGTTGGTTTAGGAGTGAGCATGTGACCCAATCTGGCCAATGGGATGTAATGAGAATTCTGCTGCTCCAAGAAAAAGTTTTCCTCCACATTAAAAAGAATGAGGCAGAGGGTGGGACTATATTCCTCACTATCCGCCTTCCTCCTGTCCTTTCTTCTGGATATGGTCTTGTGAGGATGGGGCACTGGCAGCTATTTTGTGATCATGAGGACAAATTCCGGAGCCTCACAGAGAAGCAAGTCTGATATCATTTATAGTTGAATCGACCAATTTGGAACTACTCCTCTATGGTCATTTTGTTATATGAGGTGGTGGGGTTGCCAGATCTAAAAAAAGAAGTGTTAGATGCCCAGTTTAATTGGAGTTTCAGATAGACAAGCTTTTTTTTTTTTAAGTATAAGTGTTTATTTTTTTGTTATTTAAATTCAATTTAGTTAACATACAGTGTAGTCTTGGTTACAGGAGTAGAACCCTGTGTTTCATCTCTTTAATGTTTATTTATTTTCAAGAGACAGAGAGACAGAGTATGATCAAGGGAGTGGCAGAGAGAGAGGGAGACACAGAATCTGAAGCAGAATCCAGGCTCTGAACTGTCAGCACAGAGCCTGATGCAGGGCTTGAACACAGAAACAGTGAGATCATGACCTGAGCTTAACTGAATAAACCACCCGGCCACCCCTCATGTATTGTCTCTTACATACAATACCCAGAACTCATCCCAAAAAGTCCCCTCTTTAATACCCCTCATCCATTTAACCCATCCCCCCACCCACCTCCCTTCCAACAGCCCTCAGTTTGTGCTTTGTATTTGTCTCTTACGGTTTGCCTCCCTCTCCCATGCCATGTTTTGAACACACTTACTCTAAAGAATCATTGGTATAATTATACTTTATTTTTTTCAAAAAGTTTTTTTATGTCTTTATTTTTATTTTGAGAGACAGAGACAGAGAGTGAGTGGGGGAGGGGCAGAGAGAGGGGGAGACACAGAATCTGAAGCAGGCTCCAGGCTCTGAGCTGTCAGCACAGAGCCCGATGCAAGGCTCAAACCCACGGACTGAGATCATGACCTGAGCCGAAGTCGGACGCTCAACTGACTGAGCCACCCAGGTGCCCCATCTTTGGCGACTTTTAAAACAGTGATTTAATTAGCTAATTTCTTAGGATTTATATTTTAGCGTGGTTTCAGGTTCACAGCAAAATTGAGCAGAAGGTACAGAGAGTTCCGTGTACCCTCTGCCCCCAGATAAACCCCCTCATTATTAACATTCACCACCACTTGTTAAGATTCATGAGCCTCCTACATTGATACATTATTACCCAGAATCCACAGTATACATTAGGGTTCACTCTTAGTGTTGTACATTCCAGGGTCTTATTTTTTAATGTTTATTTACTTTTAGAGAGAAAAAGTAAGCAAATAGGGGAGGGGCAGAAAGAGAGGGAGAGTGAGAGAGAGAGAGAGAGAAGATCCCAGCAGTCTCAGCATGGTCAGTGCAGAGCCTGACATGGGACTCGAACCCATGAACTATGAGATCGTGACCTGAGCTGAAATCAAGATTTGGGTGCTTAACCGACTGAGCCACCCAGGCACCCCAATTCCAGCACCTGGTCCTCCATTAGGTTTCTCCTGGTCTCCTGTTAGATCTATGAGTGCAAACATATGGTTTCTGTCCTTCTCTGCCTGACTTATTTCGCTTAGCATGACACCCTCGAGGTCCATCCACTGTCCTACAAATGACCATATTTCATTCTTTCTCATTGCCATGTAGGACTCCATTGTGTATATACACATCTTCTTGATCCATTCATCGGGTGATGGACATTTAGGCTCTTTCCATGATTTGGCTATTGTTGACTGTGCTGCTATGAACATTGGGGGTACATGTGCTCCTATGCATCAGCACTTCTGTATCCCTTGGGTAAATCCCTAGCGGTACTATTGCTGGGTCATAAAGGAGTTCTATGGATAGTTTGTTGAGGAACCTCCACACTGTTTTCCAGAGTGGCTGCACCAGTTTACATTCCCACCAACAGTGTAGGAGGGTGCTTGTCTCTCCACACCCTCACCAGCATCTATAGTCTCTTGATTTGTTCATTTTAGCCACTCTGATTGGTGTGAGGTGGTATCTCAGTGTGGTTTTGATTTGTGTTTCCCTGATGATGAGTGATGTTGAGCATCATTTCATGTGCCTTTAGGCCATCTGGATGTCCTCTTTGGAGAAGTGTCTGGTCATGTCTTCTGCCCATTTCTTCACTGGGTTATTTGTTTTGTGGGCATGAAGTTTGGTGAGTTCCTTGTATATTTTAGATACTAGCCCTTTATCTGATATGTCATTTGCAACTATCTTTTCCCATTCTGTCGATTACCTATTAGTTTTCTTGATTGTTTCCTTTGCAGTGCAGAAACTTTTTATCTTGATGAAGTCCCAAGAGTTCAGTTTTGCTTTCATTTCCCTTGCCTTTGGGGATGTGTCGAGTAGGAAATTGCTGTGGTTGAGGTCTAGGAGGTTGTTTCCTACTTTCTCCTTGAGCGTTTTGATGGTTTCCTATCTCACATTCAAGTCCTTCAGCCATTTTGAGTTAATTTTTGTGTATGGTGTAAGAAAGTGGTCTAGTTTCATTCTTCTGCATGTTGCTGTCCAGTTAGTGTATATGTTTGAGAAGAATGGGTATGAGCTCTGCTTTAAATGTCTGGTAGAATTCCCCTGGGAAGCCATCTGACCCTGGGCTCTTATTCGTTGGGAGATTTTTTATAACGGATTCGATTTCTTCACTGGTTATCGGTCTTTTCATGCTTTCTATCTCTTCCCGTTTGAATTTTGGCAGTGCATGTGCATTTAGGAATTTGTCCATTTCTTCTGTGTTGTCCAGTTTGTTGGCATATAATTTTTCATACTAATCTGTGATGATTGCTTGTATTTCTAAGGGATTGGTTGTAATAGATCCTTTTTCATTCGTGATTTTGTCTATCTGGGTGCTCTCTTTTTCTTTCTGAGGGGCCTGACTAGAGAGAGGTTTATCGATTTTGTTTATTTTTTCAAAGAACCAACTCTTGGTTTCATTGATCTGCTCGACTGTTCTTTTGGATTCTATATTGTTTATTTCTGCCCTGATCTTTATTATAACTTTTCTTCTGCTGGGTTTGGGGTGCTCTTGCTGCTTCCCTTCTAGTTCCATTCGGTGTGCTGTTAGATTTTGAATTTGCGCTCTTTCTAGTTTGTTGAGATTGGCCTGGATTGCTATATACTTACCTCTTAGGACTGCCTTTGCTGCGTCCCAGAGATTTTGGAGTGTTGTATTTTC
>PISW01016289.1:0-13755 GCA_004023785.1 Mungos mungo | reverse complement strand
CAATAACTGTCAAGTGAGGAATGAATACATTAACATTGTAATGTTCTTCTCAACAATACTTTAATAACAAAATCCAATTCATGGCATCATAAATATTTGGCCAAAAAAGCCATGTTTCCTTCCTTCCTTCCATCCATCCTTTCTTCCTTCCTTCTTTTCTTTCAACTACTTGTCTCTGGGTCTCTGTTCATTTTTTTTTGTTTTGTTTTAGAAGCTTGTTGATTTAAAATATACTATTATCATCACATTTATCCTATCGATGAGGAAAAGAGAGTTTTAGAGCTCTAGGTACTGATTGCCAAGTCACAGATTGTGAGGGGAGGCAGGACGCAAGTCTTGTTCTGCCTCACTTTTGAGCTGGTACCTTCTCCACTCATCTTACATCACCAGAGAGAAATGTGAGCAAAGTCCCAGAAAAATAGGCTCATGTGTTAACTTCCTCCTTTCCTCCAGCTTGCTGAGAAAGGCAGAAGTTTGCTTTCCTGTTTGCCTGTTCGATCTATGCTTCTTAGAAGCATGTCAAGAAGGAGATAGTGTTTCTTTAAGAAGTATTCCTTTCCCCGTTTCCAGAAATGATGACTTTACCACAAGGCTAACATTGCGTTACTATGGATTTTTTTTTTTTTTTTACTTAATTGAAATGAATGAGTTTTTCAGCCGGACTCCCTCCTCCGAAGAATCTGTCTTAAAATGCTGGAAGTGCTATCAGGTACATTTAGTTATTCTTCTTCATTCCAAAGAAGAATAGGGACAAACAGCCTTCTTTCTGGGGGTGTGGTGATGGGGGAGAGGACAACAGTGTTTGTCTTTTGCCTTGTCTATCTCTGTCACTATAACCCAATCTATTCCGCTTATAGTTTAACTACCTTCCCACACCCCTATTGATTCTTTTATTACTTATTATTGAAGTATAGTTGACACACAATGCCATTTTAGCTTCAAGTATACATTATATTGATTGGACAATTCTACCTCACTCAACGCTCACATCACCATTGATTCTTATGGCGTCCACTGGTCTTTCCAAAAGACCTCAGCCGGAATATGAAGGCCTAAGTCAAACTCTTAGAGATATCAGCATGAGCAGGCTCATCTAGAGATTAGCTTCACTAGATGTAGGCTAGGGCTAAATCTTGAAAAAAGGAAAAAGAGAATGTTTATACTCTGCAAAGGCTTTGTCTTCCAGACGACTGACACGTGCATACATGTGTAGTTTTAAGAGTTTCTGTCCTTTGAAGATAATTTTTGTGATGCTCGTTCAATTTCTGTATGTTCTCAAGGGAAAATATTAGTAGAAGAACTGCTTGGATAATGTCAGTATTAGCCAATGAATATCGATGTAGGTACACATTCACACATGCCTGTGTGCAACACACACACACACACACACACACACTCAAAGCCATTGCTTTCTCATCCTTTTCCACTTTAGAATTATTGGAGAAGAAATCCTATATCTATAGCCCAAAACTTCCTTGCACACAATTCCTATCCCCTAGTGTGACCCCTTCCTCTGGCGCACCTCACTCACTCTTCCCCCTGGGTGCTGGGAGCAGTGCTCGATCCAACAGTGAGTTTAAGGAGATCTCGGTGTGTCTGTAATCAGCTTCTTCCCACTACTTTCTCTTTGGGACTAGCGGCTTTCAATCACATGGTAAGTAAGTTTATATTTAAAGTCTTCTCTCAGAAAAAAAAAAAAAAAGAGTCCCCTCTCTTGTTGGTGGGACCTTTCCCAACCCTGCCCATCTCTGAGGTGGAGAAGCCTGTCTCATCCTGAAGTTTAGTCTCAGGAAGCCCATGTGAAGCTCACATGAGCCACATACTGCTCTCGCTTTAACAATGGTAATACCTTGCTTGCCATTCACCAGATTCCTGTTTCTCTCTCAATTGGTTCAGAATACAGACAGGGGAAAGAGGGGACTTACGTGTGGGTGCATGCCAACATCTCTCAAGAGCTACAACCACTTCCATTTTCTTTTTCTTTTTAATGTGTATTCATTTTAAGAGAGAGAGAGAGACAGAGAGAGAGAGAGAGACAGAGAGAGAGAGAGAGACAGAGAATGAATGAGTGTGGTGGTGGGCGGGGGGGGCAGAGAGAGAGGGAGACACAGAATCCGAAGCAGCTCCAGGCTCCAAGCTGTCAGCACAGAACCCAACACAGGGCTCAAACCCACTAACCATGAGATCATGACCTGAGCCAAAGTCAGATGCTTAACTGAGCCACCCAGAGGCCCCAACCACTTTAATTTTCTAACCCATAAGTAGACACTGGCTAAAGGAAGGAAGCAAATACGAGCTATCTGGATGGAACACAAAGGGCATCCATAGATACCAGCTATCAAAAATCCCTTCCTTTTAATGTTGGGGGCAGGAAGGGAATCCTGGCTTCCTTTCTGGACCCAGTCATCAAACCAGCACCATCACATGACTGTCAAACAGGAATGAAGACCCTCCTAAGCTCCCCTTGTGAGCATAAGCGCCCTTTACAGACCCATTTTACAGATTCGGCACCTCTCTGGGCTGTGTCTCCCTCACCTATACAGTGGGGATAATAGAGAGCAGTGCCTCTAACCTCAGAGGCCCATTGGAGGACAGAATGAGGTAATAGAGGGAAAGTACTTAGTTTCTGGCATTCACAAGATCTCAGTGAAGTTTCTCTAGGTTGGCTGTGTCTTCAATTTTGTTTTTATTTCATGCTGTTATTGTGTGGCTGTAACAATGACAGTGAGTCTCGGTGAGATTATGTATCTCGTGCAGACACTTATTTCACAATCTGCAATCTGTTGGCTTTGATGTCTTGCCCATCTTTCCTCTGTTGTCAGCGTGATGGCAAATTAGACTAGGTGGACAGATCTCCCTTTTAGGGGATGTTGTGAGAGCCCTAATCATTTTTTTAAGTGGTCGCCTTTAATCAAGAGAGACAGGACCTCCACGTGCCAAGAGTCCTCCCTGAGTTCCGCATTGATTGGTGAAGGTGTTAATGGTACCAGCCTATACATAATTATGCAGCCCTCAAAGTCAGCATTTCCATGATCTCCGGCCTCATCACTAATGTGTCTAAAGTGAGGGAGGGAAGGAGCGAGGGAAGGGCCTGGTGTGCCTTTCAAGATAGTTCCACTCCCTGGAGGCCCGAGGGAGCAAGGGGGCAATGGGGGCAGCTCAGATCAGGAGGAGCCAGTGACTTTAAGAGAATAATAGTTCGGAGCCAGATACTATAGTGGTAAGGGTCTTAGACTCTAAGTTGGGGATTCTGGGTTTGAGTCACGTACTTGCCACTAACCCGCTGGGTAAACTTTGACAGCAGAAAGGAACTAACATGACCAACTGTTTACTCTGCTGACCCCCTAATGGCATGACTTGATTTCACCTCTTTAAGGCCACCACTAGGGAGACATTGCCTACCCCTCGCCAATTTACAAGGAGTAAAGAGTAAGCTCAGACTAATGAATATTTACTTGAGGGCACACAGCTAGAAAATGGCAAATATGGGATTCAAAATCTGCAGACTGGCTCACTGCACCATATTCTTCTGTGTCCAAGAGATCATGCTTGTAAACTACAAAAAGAGGAGCTCCCTCCACACTACAACCCCATATATCCTGCTCATCAACAAAACAGAAGCCCCATGCTACCTTCCCCATGATGCTGCTTCTGACCCCAGCTAGATGTGACATCTGTTTGCTCTTTACAAGTCAGGGTTATAATCAGTGAGAGGAATCTTGTCAGCCCTCTGTCTCAAATATACTAGCTCTTTTTAAAGAGCTATTTTGTTTGTGCCTATAATGGGTATACATGACTAGGTCTTCCCAGAATCCCTCTGTTCCACTGGAAAAGGCACCTTCTTTTCCTGGAGTTTCTCCTCCTGTAATTCCAGCTGTGACCCTCAAACCCAGTCTCCTTGATCACATCAAGTTCAAGCCAGCCAATGATGAGACCACATCTCCCATCCTTGGTCCATTCTCCGTTGATTGGCCCAATGGTGAAATAAGCAGAAGAGAGTGTCTGCACATGGAAGCAACTAGATACGACACGCAGAGCCCATGGTTGGCTGTGTCCTGGGCCATGGTGGGTATCAGTGTGCATCAGGACAGACGGCAGCACAGATGGGAAACCAAGTCAAAGGAATCTCAGCAGTGCTCAACTCCTCCATGTCAGCTTTGCCACATTCCTATGCTGCCTGCCATTTTGTGGGTCAGCTGATACCAGTAACTAAAATATCTTAACAATAATAACTATCCATCCACCTTGAGGCACATACGTCTATTCGGTCCTCATTATTCATGGTTGCATATTTGCAAATTTGCCTACTTGTTACCATGGAGTTGTAACCCAAAATCAATGCTCACAGCACCTCTGCAGTAATTAGCAGACATGCAGATGTGCAGAGAGATGAAAAATGGGTCTCCTGACCCGCATGTTCCCAGCTAAGGTCCAGCCAGACAGCACTCTGCCTTCTTGTTTCTGCTCTCACACTGCAAACAAGTGTCCTTCTCACAGGCGATGGAGTGCAACACTTGTCACTTTTTACTTTTGGTTGGTAATTGCACTATTTAAAATGACCCGAAGCCAGGCACTGAAGTGTCCTCTGGTGTTCCCAAGCACAGAAAGGCAGGGATGTGCCTCAGGGAAAAGAGTCCGTGTGTTAGATAAGCTTCATTCAGGCATGAGTTACAGTGCTGTTGGACTGTGAGTTCCATGTTAATAAATCAACAATATACATTAAATCTGATTTCTTTAGGTGGACACACATCTATAAAACAAAGTTATGTATCGATGAGTTGATGAAAATGTAGTGATCAGAGGCTTGTAAGAACTTATCCCCGGATTTCCCCTTGGTTGAGTGTCTATGACTTTATAGAATATTACTGTGAATAGTAAGAATCAAGTATAGATATATAGATATATATACTGTACATACCTAGGTGTGTATGTGTGTACACACACATATATAGGTATGGGTGGATATGTGTATACATATATAGGGAACACAACAACCACTAAATGTATATACATATACACATTACATATACATAGACATATGTGTGTGTGAGAGAGATAGACAGAAAGAGAGAGAGATTTATCATATTTTCCAACAATCTGTTGGGAGAGCAGGAGCAATTTTTGCCATATCCCTGACCTCTTTCTCCCCAGTACCCTGCTTCACTCCTAATATTGAGTAAAGAGGGGCACCTGGGTGGCTCACTCAAGAGCGCATCCAGCTCTTGATTTTGACTCAGGTCATGATCCAAGGGTCATGGGATCAAGCCCCACATCAGGCTCTGCACTGAGCATGGAGCCTGCTTGGGATTCCCTCTCTGGCTCCCTTTGCCTCTCTTCCCCACTCAAATGTTCTTTCTCTCTCAAAATAATTTTAAAAATTGAGTCGATAAATGTCTGGTGAGTGAAAAAATGTTGGCCACCCCACCTTCCATACTGGATGCTGAACACTAAAGCACCTGCTTCTCACCATAGAACATAAATTGCAGCAACCCTGCTGGGATGGTACTAACCAATCCCACAGGAAAGATGGCCACCTATCCTGGGTTTGTCCACTGTCAGGACCCCCTGACTATGGATGTACAGACTGTGGTCTCTACACACCAAATAGAAGGCTTGGAGAGTACCTTGAAGAGGAAGATGTGAAATGGAGAATGTGGACTTTGAGGTGGCCCAGATACCTGAGTTAGGTCCTTTGGCTGCACACTCCAGGCCTTTGGCTTGTCACTTAGTATTCTTCCATGAAATATTCCTCTTGCTATGAGAAGGGCTTCAGATTCACCCTCATCCAGAAATCCTTCGTGCTGTGTGCTCATGGGGAAGTCCCCACAGTCACTCAGAGGGTGGGTCAGTTCTAGAGAACAACTCTTTCACCACCTCCCCTGGTATCTGCTCATACAACAGGGAAGGTGAGAACGTTCTGCGTGACTCAACGGAGTGCCGCCAGGCAAAAATGGCTCCAAGAGGCCCTGAACCTATAGCTGGTTGCTCAAACTGGTGGAAACAAGCAGCCAAAGAAGACAGGGGAGTTAAAGAGGCACCTAGGGCTGAGAGGAGACCCAAGTAATTAAAAGTCCCAGTGAGGATTCTGTGATAAGTGGAAAGGTGAATCATGGCGGGATAGGCAGAAGTCATCCTGAGGCTACTCTCAAATTAGGAGAAGAAACAGACAACTCCGTGGGGGAATCTTCAGTGATCTGGAGAGCCAGGCCCCTAGGGCCAAGCCTCCTGTGCACGCACGGAAGCTGCTGACTAGTCAAATTCCTTGCATAAAAGAGAGAAGTGCTTACACAAGCCCCAAATACTCTTTAGTTAGCAAAGCACTTTCCTTATGTGTCTCACATTTGATTCTCTCAGATACTCTAGAAAGTAGGCAACTGAGCTTTTACTGAAGACGGAATCAAGGCACAAAGTTTAGGTGAGCCAGTAAGGGGCAAAGCTGGGGCTCGAACTCTGGTCACTTGATTTTAAGCGTGGCGCCCTCTCTGCCCACCATCACTGTCCCCACTAAACCTGAGGACACTGGGGACTGTGAGCAGCAAGTTCTGGGCTCCTTCATAAGAGACCAGCAATGATAAGCCTGCCTGCCTATATGCACAGCAAAGAAACTGGATGCCTAGAAAGGAACAGTAGTCAGGCTGGACCCAAACATCTTCTCGTGGAATGGTAGAAAATACTTTTAAATATTTTCCCAGCGATTCCAACGTGCAGCCAGGTGGAGAACCCCTGGATTAAATGTTATAGGTCAACTTATGGAATGTAATAGGTCAACTTATAAGATATCAGAAAGCTGACTGTATATAAGTTTGGCTTAATTACTAACCACCTCATCTTACTTCTGTAACAATGCATGCCTCCTAGATAGATAACTTAGGTTGCAAAACTCTCCCCCACCCCTTTTACTAAGACCTGGTCAAAGGCAAGGTCAACAGGTGGAAGTCACCTAGTCACTGCTTCTCGAGGTATCTTAGGTGTCTAACTAGGATTGGTCATTTTAAAGGGACAAAGAACTTTAAACTAACATCTGTGTATTACAATGTAATTGGCTACCAAGGAATGCTGTGAATGTAATTGGTTAACTAAATAATGACGTATTCTGTCCATATACTCTCACTACTGCCTTCGTTCAGGGCTATTCTCTGCTCTAACACCAGGGAGATCAGGTTTGGCCTGACGGTAAATAAAAGCATGAGGCCGTAAATAAAATCATGCCTCGCTTCTATTCAGCGTTGGTGGTCTTTTTGACATCACCCTGCAACATTAAATAGTGTTTCTCAAATTTTGGCAGTAGAATCACCCAGAGAATTTGTTAAAACGCAGATGGCTGCCCCACCCTCCACCACCGCTTGCGTTGCTTATTCAATGGGTCTCAGTGGAGCCTGTTAATTTTCACTTTTCGTAAGTTGCCAGGTGGTTCTTACTGATATGGCTGACGCAGGGACCACACTTTGAGAAGCACCGGATTAGAGTGTGGGACGCAGTCTTGCCTTTCCCCTCAGTCCCACCAGCCTGTGGGGACCTTTCTTTCCAGACAGCTCCCCTCTCAGTGGTAAACTGTGCAACAGACTCAGACTCTCCGTAGTGAGGTGCGCAACTTTTTCCAGGGAACGCAAAAACTGCTAAGATTGAAGTCTTATTCCCTGATCTCATTGTGCTTGAAATGAAGCTAATATTTCTTTAAGTTTATTTTTATTTGTAAAAGATACAGAGATATTTTTATTTGAGAAAGATACAGAGCAAGCAAGGGAGGGGAAGAGAGAGAAGGATACAGAATCCCAGAGCCAAGTCAGACTCCACACTGCCAGCACAGAGCCCTTGTGGGGTTCGAACTCACAGACTGTAAGATCATGACCTGAGCCAAAATCAAGAGTCAGACCCATAACCGACTGAGCCATTCAGGCATCCCGCCTCACCCTTTTTTTAAAATGAAGCTAATATTTCTGATTTCTTGTGCAAGTTTTCAATCACGCCTGCACTCAGAAGAGGAAGACAAAGGTGTTATTCGTAGGTACTCTTCAAGGTCCAACCATAAAGAACACAATTCTCTGTCCCTAGAGCCTGATGCTAGATTGGATGAAACTTTGGGGGGTCTCAGTGTAAGAGTTAGTGCATTTCACATATGTGACCAGGAAGACCGACTGTGATAGATGTAGTCACTAGCACAAGGCTTTATTCCCCTGAAGCGGTTATGCATCCACAACTTTGCCATGGCTGGCGTCAAGGCTCCCCATGTCTTGACTTGACTTTGCTTAATGGAGTGTCAGCAAGTGTGACATGGTCAGGATTTTCTTTTAAGTGTTTACTTATTTTTGAGACAGACACAGCCTGAGCAAAGGGTAGAGCAGAGAGAGAGAGAGAGAGAATCTGAAACAGGCCCTGTGCTGAGAGCACGAGCCCGAGCCCGATGTGGGCCTCAAACTCACAAACCATGAGATCATGACCTGAGTTGAAGCTGGACGCTTAGTCGACTGAACTGCCCAGGTCCTCCAACATGGTCAGGATTTAAAATAGTTCTGCCTGTTGTGAGCTTCCTCTCGTTCTCTGAACCACATCGTTCTAGAGAGGACATGTCTTATCCATGGCGCAAGACGGGGTATGTGGAACAGAGCTGACCCAACTAACACTCAGACACGCAGACCATGAAGAGCCATCCCAGTTGATCTGAGAACACTTGAGAGAGAAATACATAATTATTAAATGCCACTGCACTTAGGGATGGACTGTGATGCAGCGTTGATATAAGAATTGTTGACTAATACAAGAGGGATAACAGAAATCCCAAATGATATTTTAAATGAAACAGAGGAATGGAAATATTTGGAGAAGTTATGAATGTATTAGGGTTTTCCAGGAAATGGAAATAATAGAGTGGTGTGTGTGTGTGTGTGTGTGTGTGTGTGTGCTTTTAGGGTAGCAGTCATACTCTAGCCCCTCACTAGATTCAAAGAAAGCTAAGCCAATTACTAGCAACCTAACTTCTCTGTGCCTCAGTTTCCTTTTCCAGAAAGAGGGCCAATAATAATAATAATACCCACTTTTATGGGGCTTTTATCAGCAATGAATAAATGAATGCACAGTGCGTACTTAGAATAATACCTGGCATATCAGAAGCAATATGTGAGTGTTTGTTACTATTGCTTACATTAGAATTCTTAAATAGCATCAAATACCATGAGAAGTCAAGACATATACAAGTGTTGATGTATGATGGGAATTTTGAACTTATATTTTACATTCTACTAAATTACAATTTAAAATTAATATAAAGTAGGAGCACCCAGGTGGCTCAGTCGGTTACATGTTCAACTTCAGCTCTGGTCATGATCTCACAGTTCGTGAGTTTGAGCCCTGCGTTGGCTTTGTGCTGACAGCTCAGGACCTAGAGCCTGCTTCAGATTCTGTATCATCCTCTCTCTCTGCCCCTCCCCAGCCTGTACTCTGTCTCTCGCTCAAAAATAAAAACAATAAACATTAAAATAAATAAATAAGTAAAATACGTTTTGGACGTTTAAGGTTTCATAATGTTTACCTTTGTGAAACAGAAAGGACCCAGAGAAAGATGAGATTAATGATAAGTAACGTAATAAAAGTTGATGTTGTTTAAAGCAATAGTAACCAAGAATACAGGCGAAAGAAGTACATATCTGTGTAGCACAAGGCAAAACTTCTTGATTAAATCAATACGGGAGGCGTGCATGGCTAGGTAGGTATACATGGTGAGAAGTGAAATCGTATGTTCCTGCAAACCTGTGTACACAAACATTCATAGCAACATTATTATAATAGTCAAAAACAAAAAACAACTCAAATGTCCACCAATAAATGGATAAGTAAGATTTGCTATCTGTATAATGGAATATCATTCAGCAATAAAAAGCATTCGACTACATGGATGAACCTTGGAAACATTGTGTTAGGGGTGCCTGGGTGGCTCAGTAGCTTCAACGTCCAACTTCAGTTTAGGTCATGATCTCACAGTTCGTGGGTTCAAGCTCTGAGTTGGGTTCTGTGCTGACAGCTCAGAGCCTGGAGCCTGCTTTGGATTCTGTGTCTCCCTTTCTCTGCCCCTCCCTCACTCACACTGTCTCTCTCTCTCAAAAATAAGTAAACATTTAAAAAAAAAACACAACAAAAAAGAAAACATTGTGCGAAGTGAAAGAAAGAAATCAGTTCCAAAGACCACATCAGATATAACTCAACGTACATGAAATGTTCAGAACAGTCACCTCTATAGAGACAGAAACAGATAAGTGGTTGTCTAGGGTCAGGGGTGCAAGGTGGGGAGTAACTGCTAATGGGTGTGAGGCCTCTCTTTTGAGTTAATGAACATATTCTAAAATAGATTATGGAAACCGTTGTATGACTAAATACACAGCAACTACTGAATGGTACGTTTTAAATGGGTAAATTGTATGGTATGTAAATTACATCTCAAAAAGAAAAGGAAGGCTTGAGCCCACGTGAACAGAAATCTTTCAAGAATGATGACAATAATAGTATTAGAAAAATAATTCAAGGGGCGCTTGGGTGGCTCAGTCGGTTGAGCATCTGACTTCAGCTCAGGTCATGATTTCACAGTTTGTGGGTTAGGGCCCCGTGTTGGGCTCTGTGCTGACAGCTCAGAGCCAGGAGCCTGCTTCCAATTCTATATGTCCCTCTCCCTCTGTCCCTCCCCCATTCATGCTCTGTTTCTCTCTGTCTCAATAATAAATAAACATTTAAAATTTAAAAAAAAGAAAAAGTATTCCAAGCACAAATCATTTCAAGAAGGTCATTTTAAATTGATAAAATATTAATTCCATAGTTAAGATAAAAGAATCATACATTTCAAAGGTCAAAAAATAAGGCAAAGGTAGTGGAAAATGGCATATCAGATAAAGAGCTAGTATCCAAAATATACAAGGAACTCACTAAACTCCATACCCGAAAAATGAATAATCCAGTGAAGAAATGGGCAGAAGACCTGAACAGACACTTCTCCAAAGAGGACATCCAGATGGCCAACAGGCACATGAAATGATGCTGAGCGTCACTTATCATAAGGGAAATACAAATCAAAACCACACTGAGATACCACCTCACGCCAGTCAGAGTGGCTAAAATGAACAAATCAAGAGACTATAGATGCTGGCGAGGGTGTGGAGAAACGGGCACCCTCCTACACTGTTGGTGTTAATGTAAACTGGTGCAGCCACTCTGGAAAACAGTGTGGAGGCTCTTCAAAAACTATCAATAGAACTCCCCTATGACCCAGCAACAGCACTGCTAGGGATCTACCCAAGGGATACAGAAGTGCCGATGCATAGGAGCACATGTACCCCAATGTTCATAGTGGCACTTTCAACAATAGCCAAATCATGGAAAGAGCCTAAATGTCCATCACCTGATGAGTGGATCAAGAAGATGTGGTATATATACACAATGGAGTACTACATGGCAATGAGAAAGAATGAAATCTGGCCATTTGTAGGAAAGTGGATGGACCTCGAGGGTGTCATGCTAAGTGAAATAAGTCAGGCAGAGAAGGACAGATACCATATGTTTGCACTCATAGGTCTAACAGGAGAAACCTAACAGAGGACCATAGGGAGGGGAAGGGGGAAAGAGAGCTGGGGAGAGTGAGGGACACAAATCATGAGAGACTACTGAATACTGAAAACGAACCATGGACTGAAGGGGGAGGGGGAGGGAGGGAAGGGGATGATGGTCATGGTGGGTTGCACTTGTGGGGAGAAGCACTGGGTGTTATATGGAAACCAATTTGATAATAAACTATTATAAAAAATAAAATAAGGCAAAAATAGGAAGAAGCTTTTCTATATTAGATGAGAAATTTACAAATACACAGCTCTTGTGAAAGACTTCAATGCTCCTCTCTCAGCCTTTGACAGAAGAGGATGTGAAAGGAAAAACAGGATGGAGAAGATTTAATAATTTACACAGTGTGATAAAATTAATAAAATATATATGCAATCGTATTAACATCCAACAGAATATATACTTTTGTAAGCATTCGTGTGGTGTTTACAGAATTTAATTATATGGTAGAAATTGTAGAGGCCATATTCTCTGGCAACATTGCATTAAAGCTAGTGTAATCACAAAGTGTAATCAAAACAATGTGAGAAAACCTCTTGGAAAATTAAACAACATTCTATTAAATAAGGATTGGTTCAAAGAGGAAATAAAAATTATAATTACATGTTACCGAGAAAATAGCAAAAATGAGAACAATATTTATCAAACCCAATGGAAAAAGGTTACCCTTTACCTAAAGTCAAGCCCTTTAAAAGCTGTCATTACTAAATAGAAAATCATGTAATTAGAGTAAGTATGCATTTAATTTTTATAAAAGAACTAAAATAGCATCAGGAAAGGAGAAAATGATAATGTTGGAAGTAGATATTTGTGACGTACAAGTAAGCAAAATAGAATTCTTAATTAAACTCTGGAAGGGATTCCCAGACTTTCCAACACTGACACTATGACAACAGTAGAAGTCCAGAGAGACATCTCAGAACAACTTAAAAAATGCTGGATGAAATATGGGGCTTGAGCTTTTGAATGCATTGTTCAGCTGGCGAGGAAGCAAGAGAAATCAGAAAAGGCCAAAAATAAAATAAAAAGAACAAATGCAGAGACATAAAAGAGCCTTGTAGCACCATTTGCCCTCGGGACTTAGGTCATCTGCTGCTGACCTAGACTGTAGGCTCTAAAGGATTCCGTGTACCATGGGGACAAGACACATACAAAGGACAAAACCTGAGATACACAGATGGGAGATCCTTGCATAAAGCCACCCCCTCTTAGGGCAACACCATCCCCAGTGAATTAAAATCACACACACACACACACACACACACACACACACACACACCTTCAGAGATAGACAATATGGATTCTGGTCCATAGTGGCTCATATTTCTGTGAAAATCAATAATAAAAAATAAGAAAAAGAGGGTTGCCTGGGTGGCTCAGTTGGTTAAGCACCTGACTTCTGTACAGGTCATGATTTCCCAGCTCATGAGTTCCAACCTGGAGCCTGCTTTGGATTCTGATTCTGTGTCACCATCTCTCTCTGTCCCTCCCCTGCTCACACACACTCTCTCTCTAAAATAAATAATAAAACATTTTAAAAAATTATTTTTTTGTTTTTTGCTTTTTTAAAAAATAGTTTATTGTCAAATTGGTTTCCATATAACACCCAGTGCTTCTCCCTACAAGTGCCCCCCACCACATTTAAAAAATACTAAAGATTTCACCCAGTGAATCCTTAATGCCAAATTTACACTTGCATGAGTTTTAACTACCTAGACCACTGCCCTCAAAAATAAAATAAAACTGTAATTTAAAGTGTTCTGTGTCCCTCACTCATCCCCGCTCTCTTTCCCCCTTCCTCTCCCCATGGTCCCCTGACAGGATCAAGGGAGACTATTGAATACTGGAGATGAACCATGGACTGAGGGGGGAGGGGGAGGGAGGGAGGGGGGATGGTCATGGTGGGGGGCACTTGTGGGGAGAAGCACGTGGTGTTATATGGAAACTAATTTGACAATAAACTATTATTAAAAAAAAAAAGAATCAGCATTAAATGAAAAGTTGCTTTTACAGCACCAAAGACTTAATCATCCATTTCCTATATAAAAGGTAGCTACTTATTTGCATGGACCTCAAGTATATTATAGTATAGAGGTGGAATTTAAGGAAAGGTTTTAAGCAGGCTGTGTTTTAGCTTATGGGCAAGTAATAAATTGTATC
>PISW01016288.1:0-13759 GCA_004023785.1 Mungos mungo | reverse complement strand
ACAACACTTCATCTTAGGGGTTCTCAAAGTCAGAGATGACCTTCTTTGAGAGGACACTCATTTTCTAGTTTGTGTATACAAAGAATTGGTTCCTGCTGAAAGGTTGGCAGAATGGAGTCCCCAGAAAAATCTAATACTGGAAACTGCCAATTAGTTTGCAACTCCCTAGTCTGCAACTCCACAACTTCAGGTCTGCCATTAGGAACACACCTCTGGGAGTCAGACTCTCTCCCCCACAAAACAGGGCCAGCTGAGCCCTTCTGTCTTTTTATGTTAAATAGCACCTATTTGCATGGATTTCTACAATCTGAAAACCTAACTTTTCCCAACAGAATGGATTAGAAAAGCAATGTAAAAAATGTAACAACCAATTACTGCAGGAAAGTCCCTCCTCCCTTTACCCCTTTTGACTTATCTCATTAAATCAGGTAGTTTATACACACAATCTTCCAGTTTTCAAAATTAATTATAAGTGCCCAAAGGTATTGAAGCCCTGAACATTTACAAGAGTGCACAGCCAGACAAAAACAGAAGGACTGCTGACTTTCCA
Source organism: Mungos mungo (assembly GCA_004023785.1). Lineage (NCBI taxonomy): Eukaryota > Metazoa > Chordata > Mammalia > Carnivora > Herpestidae > Mungos > Mungos mungo. The sequence goes on along the minus strand of PISW01016288.1, from coordinate 13,209 downwards.
ATCAGGCAACTTAATTTCCCAATTATCTTCCTTTGGTAAACTGTGGATCTAAATATAACATATTGTAATCTTTGCCATTTTTCTGCAGGGCTGATGCATCAGTGCCTTGATCTCTTGTTTTCTCTCTTTTGCACATGAAAATCAAGGTGAATAAGGGTGATTCTAGATGCTTGTCAAATAAGACGTTGCTAAATTAAAAGAGAGACCTGCATGACATTCAGCCAGTAGCAATAAGAGGAAATGGAAGGACTTGAGCTCCCCATGCTCCGGACACTGGGAAGGAATTAATTAATGGTTCTGAATTTAGACCCTTCCGGCAGCATCTCTGAGTTGAGTGGCTATGGCTTACAGGAAGCCCAGCTGGTTATTTCAGGGGGACACCAACTGACTGACAATGTGCCCCCAACAAGCATATTTATGGCAGCTGATGAGAGCCCATGGAACAAGCCAGAAGTGGTCCACTTCCCTGAGACAGACCCCCACCCTATTGGAGGCAGAGGTGGGATCCATCAACATCTGAGTGTGGCTGAAGGGAACATCACCCTTCTCAGCTCAAACGCTGATCTCCCACAGCTTTCTGGAAAACTCCAACTGCAAATCCTAAAGATATCTTTCCCTTAATGGAATCCAGAGCCATCAAGCCTGGTTCTTCCATTGTTCTATGATGAAATGGTTGATTTTCTACAATAAAGGAAACTATTCAGGGTCTGCCAAAGCCCTCCAGGTGGCACCCTAGCCTGTACACTCCTCCTGGCCACCTACCCACCTTCTTATCTTTCCTGATGCTGCATTTTGGATTTGAGCCTATTTTTGCCCATGTGGTTTGAATTTACATTCTAGTCTTTTGCCTTGTGTTATGGGCTAAATTCTTTCCGCCCTAAATTTATATGTTGAAGTCCTAACCCCTAGGACCTCAGAATGTGACTTTATTTTAGAGGTAATTAAGATTAAATGAGGTAATAAAGATTAAATGAGGTAACTGAAGTGGACCTTAATCCAATATGACATGTCCTTATCGGAAGAGAAGATTAGAACACAGTCACTCACAGAGAGAAGTCTATGTGAAGATAAAGAAGAAGACAGCCATCTATAAGCCGAAGAGAGAGACCTCAGAATGAAGCCCATCCTGTCGGTGCCTTGATTTGGGGCTTCTAGTCTCTCAAACTCTGAGAAAACAAAATTCTGCTGTTTAAGCTACTACTCTGTGGGATTTTGTTATGGCATCCTGAGCAGACTAATGTACCTTGACAGTCTTCTAAGACAAAAATTTCAATTTTTTAATCTTTTTCTTCTCCTGCACCAACAATGGGCACCCTCTCCACAAAGCCCTCATCCCTTGGGACCAAGGGTGATATCCAAAATATTTTAAAACCGCCATAGCATGGGCACTTCCCAACCAGAACAGATTCCAATTTTATAGCAGTGGGGCCAGCACTACCCATCTATTCATAAGTGGTGAGTAAATCAAGGGACCTCAGAGGAGAGGACAGAGGTTGAGGGGCTTCAGTGGCATAGAATGGACTGGGGCGTTTAATGGAAACTTTTTACCATGGAAATATTTCAGTATGGTCATTCCAGTCCAACCAGCTGGACATCAGCCAGCTTGATCCATGCAACGGGGCAGCCAAAGGGACTGCACACTCTGACTTCCTCTGTTGAGAAGGAAGAACCACCATTTACTCACTGAGCAAGCTGGAACCTCCACATCACCTTTGATTCTTCCCTCTGTGTATCACTGGAGATCACTTCTTATTGATCCTATTTCTGAACATTCCCCATTCTTCCACTGAACTTCACCATGTTCCACGCTGGCCACAGGATGTCCCCATCTCGTCTTATCCTTCAATAGTGAGCAGTGGGGACAACGGGTTTCCTCGTAAGTGGTTAGGAATGATGGTTTCTAGGGGCGCCTGGGTGCCTTAGTCCATTAAGCATCTGACTTGGGCTCAGGTCATGATCTCACAGTTTATGGGTTCGAGTGTCATGTCAGGCTCTGAGCCTCCTTCAGATTCTTGTCTCTCTCTCTCTCTTTCTCTCTCTCTCTCTGCCCCTCCCCTGCTCACACTCTGTCTCTGTGTGTCTCTCTCTCCTTCTCCCTCTCTCTCTCTCTCTCAAAAATAAATATTTTTTAAAAAAAGTTTAAGGAATGATGGTTTCCAATCCTCTGTAAGCTTTGACATGTACACAAACCCTTATGTTCACACAGCGACACTTCCTAATTCTCACAACCACAGAGAACAATGTAGGTATTGTGAGCATCTTACCAAACCTTATGGAGACACATAAGACCCTTGTAAGTGGACACAGTTGGACCTTCCAGGACGCAGTAGCAACATGTTGTTCCATTTGAAGTCCCTCATCCAGTCTGATGCTGTCTGAGTGGGCCCTTTCCCTGGGGGAAACCGTCATGGTGATCCTGTGGTTATGGTGGTCCCTCTGGACTCTGGAAGCAGCTTCTCCTTTTTATTGGAAGATAAAACACAACAGAAAGATCTGGGGAGAAAAAGCATAATGTCCCAGAGGAAATGATGTCTAAAAGGACGCAGCCAATACTCATTCCTGTTTCAAGACAGTCCTCAGCAGGTGTTGCTTCTGGTGTTTGGTGTGTTATTCCAACTTCCACAGGGGGAGGGGTCCTTGGGCAGGCTGACATCCTCTGTCTCCTTCACCCTAATCCAATCCCAGTCATGCCACGCTGCTGCCTACTGGAACATGGGCACCTCCCTTGGAGACATTACCTCCATTTCCACCCTCAAAAGCAATTTCCAGCCCTCACCTAGGACAAAGTCCTTACCAAGATGAAACCTTACTACTTTATGCTGCTTGACATCTGCTAGACTATTTTGTTTTTTAGCTATCATTTCTCCTTTTAGGCTCCAGGACCCAGTATTTTCATAAATTTCTTACCATCCATCCCAAGATAAGAGGGACATCAAATCCACTCTTGCTAATGGCCAGCAGTCTGCACAGAGGCTCCGGGAAGGTGAGCCCAAGGGCAGGACCTTCACCCTAATTTCACACGAGAGATCAATGAAGCCTCATCAGAGCTTAAGAGATTAGTGGCAAAGAGGTGACAAAGGTCAATAGCATTTTGTTGATGTCCCTTCCTTGAGAAACAGAACTTGGAATATTTCAGGATAACCATCAGCAAGTTAGCTTTCTGTCACTTAGTTGCTGCTGGATGGACCATATGAAATCCATTTGGAAGTGGCATTGGGTTTCCTCTACAGCCGGGGCCTATATTGTTAGAGGTGGGGGGGTCAACCAATTTGGGACCACAGTTTTGGTCTCAACAACAAAGAATATTAAAAAAAGGACACATACAACCTTAATATCCCTTTCCTTTGAAAGAAAAACAGGGAAACTTACAGAGCTTTGTTTTAATTGTCTGATTTAAATCTTCTCTGTGGGAAATATTGCTGTTATTCAATCACAAAATTGCATCTTCTTGAATTTATATCACTAAATACATCCCCATTGGCGGTTGATTTAGTGGCTCTCCAGTGAAACTCACAAGCAGAGTTAGTGTCCTTGCAAAGTGTTTTCATGTATTCAGAGGTCTCATCGAGGAAGAAAGCAGTAGAAACCCCCCAGTTTCCCAATTTTTTTTCTCTTCAATTCTCAGGAATAGAGATTCTTTACCCTGAAAACATTGTCTAAAGACTCTGTTGGCATAACCAAATTTTGAATGCAAGCAACCAAATTGTTTTAGTATTTTTATTCCTCGGTAATAATATTTCTTACTCAAGAGCTGTTGCCCCTTCCTTCTAAAAGAGAGACAGCTGCAGTTATATTAGGCATGGACCTCAAAAAAATATTTGTATATATTTCCCAGGAGGCTAAGGGATGCTCACTCCAGGCATAGCATTTCAGAGATAACTAAAATAATTCTATGTGAAATGCTAGCAGAAGAATTCAGGGCTTCACATGAAGATACTATAAAGCAAAAAAACAGTTGAAAAAGCAATTGCAAAATTTGATACTATGGTAAATATCTTTCAGATTACAATGCTACATGAAAATAGAACTCTAGCCACACCTAGAGTTGTATGTCCTGCTAAAAAGTAGGACAAATTAAAATTAAGCAAAAAGAAAGCAAAGGCACATTTGGGTAAAATACAGGACTCTTGTGGGAGAAATTGTTTGTTTCATTTTTTTTTAATGAATTGGAAAGTCAACTGGGAAAAGAGTCACGGATGCAAAGAGAAGTGTGATCAAGGTAAGAATTTTAAGAAGGTGAAAGGAACTTCAAACACAAAACAGGACTTTAAAAGAACCAAATACTTGAATATTTCATTGGCCAGACAAAACTACAGGTCATGGATTATAGAGAAGTCTTGCTGAACAGAGTTAATTTTTTATTTGCTTTTAGTTGGAGATATGTTTGTGGTAGGTAGTAGACTTTATGGTTGATGTGTATATGAGCCAAGTCTAAGACCAATGTCATCCCCAATTTTACACTCTGTGTTGATGTCTGCTCTGGCAAAGACAGCAGAAAAACTGAATTAAATTTAATACATGCCATTCAACAGAGACACATCTCCTCAAATCTCTTGAGATACAAGACCCTCCCTCCTATTTAACTCTCCCATGTCCTTTGCAAGCTCCTTTTTTGCTCTTCCTCTTAATGAATGTCTGAATTTTGTCCAGATGGCCAGGTTTCCTAAGGTCACTAAAGAATCACTGGATGGCAAAACTGCAGATAACTTTTTTTTATTATCATTACGTCTAGCTCAGCCTCACTTAAAGTGGGGCTGAAAGTCCACATCCTTACCCTTGGGTTTCCCAGCCCCCCACCCCCACTCCATGGCAAGCACCATGCACCCACATATCACCCTGCTGCCTGGAAGACACTTCCTGTAAAGTCAATAGTTCTTGTTTTAAATTCTGTGTAAGCTTCCTCTAGTCCCTTGATAAATAGAAGCCATGAAGATAGTCTTCTTTAATACTTTTGAAACACGCATTTACATTTATTATCCTTAATAAAAAGTAACAAGTTATCAAATGTTTTGTTCTCTGATCTGATCCACTAGCCTGTAACTAGTTTTTAAGTGCTCAGAGACAAACTGTACCCCCATAAGTCACAGTGTAATGAGCAAATGAAATGCATGGCCATAGTTTTACATAATATTCATATGCAAAAGGATGGATACATCTCGTAGCAGCCTAATTTAATAGACTGTTCTAATAATATGCTGGGGGATTTAAATGCACAGTAGTCTCCCCCTCTACCCCGCCCGTTCCGTGGTTTCACTTACCAAGGTTTCAACTGCCCATGGTGTCAACCGTGGCCCAGAAGTAGATGAACACCCATTTGGTGAGTCGTCCGAAGGTCACTAGTAACCCAACGCTCCATCACATGCCTATGTCATTCATGCCACTTTATCTCATCACAGGGGCATTCTATCATCTTCCAACATCACAAAAAGAAGAATGAGTATAGTATGTGTGATAAGATAGGAGAAAAGCCACATTCACACAACTTCTATTACAGTATATTGTTACAATTGTTCTATTTTATTATGTTATTGTTGCTAACTTTTTACTGTGCCTAATTTATAAATTAAACTTTATCACAGGTATGTATGTGTAAGGAAAACCTAGCGTATGTACAGGGTTCAGTAGTATCTGTAGTTTCAGGAACCCACTAGGGATCTTGAAAGTTCCTCTCCGTGGATAAAGGGGAGCTACTGTGTTACACAGTAGCAATTAAAAAAAAAAAAGTAGACACATTGCCTTGAACTAATCAACAAATAGAGTTTAAAGTTTTTTTTCTCTTTGCATTTTTGTATGAGATTTTTTTCCTCCATCTCCCACAATAGGATAGAAAGAATGATCAACTATTGGATTCTACATGAAACTTGGAAGTAAAGAATTCATATTACATGACTGTAAAAGATTACCATATAATATAAAAAAGTATATAATGGAAGGAAGGAATGAGCCTATCTACATTTAAGAAATCTGAACACCTATGTAAATATCATGTTCACAGGGATACCAGGTGTGAGGAATTAAAAAGTCAGGTTGTTTTTCAAAAGGAGGTTCTATGTCCATTTCCCAGCCACAAAAGGAATAAATTTGAAGGCATGTTATTATATGCCCAAGTATGGCCTACGTTTATAACCAACCACCCAGTATCTGCTGTTTGTTGGATTTTATTTTATTTTAGTTTGTTTTTATTGTAATATGGCTTTCTGGGTATCATCCTACAAATCCTCAACTTTCATTATCATAACTGTTATCAATCCACTGTTATTAGTCAAGCAGATTATGCTAAGTACTGGATCAGTTGGATATCCACATGGAAGAAAACACTAATCTTCAACCCCACGTCACACCATAAGCAAAAATCAATGCCTGTTAGATTATAGATCCAAATTTGAAAAGTAAAATTTCAAAGTTGCTGAAGATATCATAAGAGAATATATTTATGATGTTGGAGTAACCATAAGTTCTTAACACCTACACCACTAATTCTGAAGGAAAATATTGATAAACTTGACTTTATTAAAATTAGGAACTCCTGTATGTAAGAAAAATAAAACCTCAACATTAAGTACATACAAAGAAAAAATACAAGGGGAGAAGATATTTATAATACATATAACTGGCAAAATACTTACATCCTGTCATTTAAAATATTCTTACAAAGATAGACAGATAAACAATAGAACAGTGCACATAATACTTAGACACTTCACAAAAAAGAACATCCAAATTGACGATAAACAGGGAAAAGCCCTCAACTTCACTAGTCATCAGAAAAATGAAAACTAAAACTGCCATGAGGTACCACTACACACTTGTTAGAATGAGTAAAAATTTTAAAGATTAAGACTAGGGGCATCTGGGTGGCTCAGTCAGTTGAGCATCCGACTTCTGGTTTTGGCTCAGGTCATAATCCCCGGGTCATGGGATAGGGCCTCAAGTTGAGCTCTGTGCGGAGGTTGCGGTCAACTGAAGAGTCTCTCTCTCTCTCCTCCCCTGCTCCTCTCCCCAACTCACACACGCGTGTGCTCTCTCTCTCAGAAAAAGAAAAAAAAAGACTAAAAATAGCGAACATTAACAAGACTATAGAGCAAATAGAACTATCATTTCATGCTGGGGCGGGGAGTCTAGGATGCAAGTGCTTTGGAAAACTCTTCGGTAGTGCCTACTGAAGCTTCAAGTGTGCAGAGGCTCAACAGCAACGTGTCCACATGTGCAACAAAGGACATTTCCATTCCTATTAGAATGAATTTTTAAATTGTGGTAGAGTCAGTCACTCAGTAGAGCAGTATACAGCAATGAAAACATGTCTGCGTTTATACTGATGATCGCAAAAATGAAAGTAGAAATACACATGGAATCACATACTACAGGACACCATTTATATCAAGTGTAAAAACAAGCAAAATTATCTTTGGTGTTAGAAATCCGAGAGTGGCTACCTTTAGGAAAACTGGTCAGTCTTATGAAAGAGAATCAAACTAGTTTAATATATACAATGTGATGCAATGAACTCTAAGCATCCATGATACCTTAATTCCTCAGAGCTTACCATTAGGAATAATACAGACCTAAAGACTTTGAGTATCTGCTATACTTCCTCTAATTTCTTCTATTAGTTGCAGGACAAATGTTGACTGTCTTTGATTACAGGGGCCCCAATAGTTAGTTATGGCGGGTTCCATAACTCACCCTTCTCTTTCTTACAAGGAAAAAGACAGGTAACTAGTGGAAAATTGAACAAAAGACTGAAAGCACCTCACAAAGACAATTGGAGTGTCCAGGAATTCCCAGAGGGGAGCAGAAGAGGGGCCCATTTAGCAGGAACGGGCCCCAGCAAGAGACTCAGCCAATGAAAGAAAACGCGTGTGGGAATACGGTGCACGGACTCGAGACGCAATGATACACGATGCTGAGAGCTTCCTTTTCTCTCCATGTCTAAGGTCCTTCCACCGCCCTCAGGGCCCACAGCGCGCGGTGAGAAAGCTGCCGGTGACTGGAGAGAACCCGGAGCTGGACCGGTCAGGCCTTGGGCGCTGGCGCAAGACGGTCCTGAGGACCCTCCCGAAGACCACAGGGAGAGGGGGTCACTTCCCAATCATTTGGGACAGGAGCTCACACTTGACTGCCACACAGCAAATGGAAAGGGCCTGGAAGGCTGCTTTAGACCTAGAATCTTGCACACAGTAGGTACTCAAAAGCAGGTAGCTAATATTCTTACATCTCCTTCTTGCCTTCTATAGGTACGAGGGCTGTAGGAATGTACATAAGTTCTGTCTGAAAATAGCTTGGATTAAAGACATTTTACAATACAGCAGAGGAGAGATATTGCTAGAAATGAACAGTTGCTTAAAATCATGCCACCTTCAAATTGCCTTCCATCTGGACCACGCCTGCTTCTATTTTATGTGTTTGCTTCAGAAAAGAACAAGAAAGCAGAATCAATTTGAACATTTGTCCTTAAGCTGCATGGAGGTAATGAAATTGGAACCACAGAGAAGGCAATGGAATCAGAAGTTCCTCAATTCTCAATAAATAATGCTTTATATAATCATTAAGAATAGAAATTTCTAGGGGTGCCAGAGTGGCTCAGTTGGTGAAGTGACCAACTTCAGTTCAGGTCATGATCTCAAAGTTCGTGATTCCGAGTCCCACATCAGGCTTTGTGCTGACAGCTGAGTCTGTAGCCCATTTTGGATGCTATGTCCCCCTCTCTGTCTGCCCCTCCCCCACTCATGCTCTGTCTTTCTCTCCTTCAAAAATAAACAAACATTAAAAACATTTTTTTAAGAATAGAAATTTCTACTTAAGTATTCAACGAATGTTTGCTGAGTGTCTGCTAAATGCCAGGCACCATCTAGGCACATGGGCTAGATCAACACACAAGGACAGAAAACAACGAACAATCCTTCCCATCACAAGCTACATTCACGTGGTTCCCAGCCTGGAGGATATAGGCAATACAGGAAGCTGCTTAGGGGGCTGTGCACCGGGGAAGTGAAAGAACAGGCCAAGAGGGGTAGGGTGTGGACTGTGAAGCAAACTGCATATTAAGATTGGGTGAGAAGAAGTCATTTGAAGAAAGATCTGAATCAGGTGAGGAATAAACCTCTGATAAAAGGCTTTCCTGCCCAGGAAAAGGACAGGGTGGCTGATTCTATGCAAATGAGAGGGAGAGAGAAAGTGCTGGAAGGTGGGCAGGGAGGTAGAGAGAGGGAAGGGGGCAGTTGTATCTGGCTTTCCAGGCCCTTAGAAGGACTTTGGCTTTCACCCCCAGTGACAGGGGGGCCACTGCGGGGAACAGGACCAGATGAGTGACATGATCTTTAACCAGATCACTCAGACCGGGCCACCAAGAAGAGACCAGAAGGGGCAGCGGTGGGAGCAGAGAGGCCAGTTAGGAAGCTACTGCATTTTCTTGTTTTTAATCATTTTGGATCCAAAGCACAGGAGGCTTACCCGCTGTTAAAACCCAGACTGTGAATGTCAGCAAGCTGGCGGTGCCCAGCCGTACTCAGCAAATGCCGAGCTCCAAGAATCAGGCGGTTACGGCAGGAGGCGAATACGGAGAAAACTGTGATCGGGAGCCACGCCTTTTCCTGACAACTCTTCATACTGTCCTGGGTTTTTTGGCTGCCGGCAGAACAACTGAGTTTTAAAATGTAGGAGAAATATGCCCACTTCCGCCCAGAAAGGAGCTCGAGTAAATGGCACACGATTATATCCAATTGCTCTTCAGCATTTGGGGCAGGACTCATTCCCTGTAATGGCTTTGCCAATCTCTAAAACACTTGTTTTATCACCTCCTTGCAGAAGGAGTGTTTTCTGCCATCTTCACGCATCTGCCACACCTAGCGCGGGGCAGCTGATGTCCGTGCAAAGATCTTACCAGACTTACATAAGCAGCATGACGTGGCAGTTTAAAAACACAGAGATTCCAGGCTCTGCCGCCTAAGAGTAATGCTTTGGAATTCTTTCCTAAGTGCCATGAGCACCTGTAAAATGAACAGAAGATAAACATCAACTCTGAGAGTTGTTTTGAGTGTTCAATTAGCTAAAAAATATGGAGGGCCTTGTAAAGGAAAAGGTGCTGACCATCTATGCGTCATATGCCGCTGCATCGCTCAGCACTGCATAAATTCTATACATTTCACTCCTTCTTAGTTCATTATAATTGTTGGTGAAAGTGTGTGGCTAAAATAAAGCAGCAACTGCCTTGACCTTTGATTCGGGTATGACAAGGTCCTATCGGTCACTTTGTGATGCTTCAAATCCAATTTTATCTTCTTCCAGTTCCTGGCAAACATAATTTCTATAATGAGTTCTTCATAGTCAAAGGAAACAATGTGAAAAACTTTTATTCCAGGCAAAATTCTTCTTAAACAGATTACTGGCATCATATACCTCACGTGTTGGCCTTTATGACATGTTGACATATATATGAAGTTTCAGGAGAATTATGTCAATTGCCATGAAACGCCCCTGCATACATACATCTTACATAAGAGCTCCCTCCAGTCAGAATGCACGTGTGATAAGACAACTCATCCTTCTAACAGTCGACCATTCACGATATCAGCTCCCTGAAGGTTTAGAACCCAAGCTTCTACTCACTTTGCGATCATAATCTTTGGCTTGGCTGATATTGAGTCTTTTATCTACACATACTCACAAGAAAACAAGAGAGACGGCCCCCCACCTTCCCTGAAACTTCATGACGGTGCTAACCTTTCAACAAGAAATGGCATTTTGGAAATGCCACATGCATTTTAACTCTTGTTCCAGTTACTGATGGCAAAGATGACCTATCAAGACGGGAGAAAGAGCATCATTAACCATGTAAGAACCTCAGTCCTTCAAGGTTATTAATACCCTGTTTTTCAGGCCAATGTCATCTTATTTGTCAATTCACCCCAAGAAATATTGTCTTCTGTCACTGTCAGAGGATAGGGGTATCCTGGGACATGTGACGTTATAAAGTCCTGTAAAGAATCTCACTTTCAGCATCTTCCTGTATCTCTTTTCCTGCACTTTCTCTTGTCAAGCTGATTGGGAGAAATGGCTTCTGATTATCAATTTCTGAGCCCCAATTCACATACCAGACAATAAAAGATGGAAACTTTTTTTTTCTCATCTAAAATATCTCTTTGAAACAGTTTCAGAGATTCTAAAAAGAGAGTAAATGTCCTTGTCTATTCTAGTTTGGAGAACAATCTATAGGCAAGATCATCCACGTGGCTGGACCACTCAGATTTGGAAAGGATATAATTAGAGTGATGAATAAGCAAAAAAGCCTCTTGCTGAATCATGCACATTGGCCAAATCCACCCTGACTACTGACTGGATAATGGCTGAGACTTTCGATTTGGTCCCGATATGGCGCTGCTAGGGATTCAAGCCCAAGTTCCTCATCTTAGTAAATACTCAAACACGTTCATTTTTTCCATTCATCAGATATCGGTTGAGGTGTAAGTACTCATGTCAAATACCACTGTGCACGGCAGGAAAGCAGTGAACAAGGAAACAGGAGACCTTGCCTTCATGATGCTCCCATTCCTGATGAGACTGACAGAGAAATAGACAGACTAGGGTGAGCTTCCATCCTTCAGGGCACCTGGTGTTGGGGGGGGGGGATGATGTTGCCATTCTGTGTGGTGATTAGAGTTGTCCTCTTGGTCAAAATGACTGTCTCAGTATTTTCAGGCTGCAATTACAAAACTGCCATGGACTGGATGGCTTCAACATACACTTATTTCTCACAGTTCTGGAAGCTGGAAGTCCAAGATGAAGACAGATTCAATGTCTGGCGAGGTCTTGGTTTGTAGACAGTGGTCTTCTGTCTGTGTCCTCATGAGGGAGAGAGTGTGAGGGTCACTGTGGAGTCTTCAAAAAAGGCACCTGTCCCATTCATGACCTAATCACCTCCCAAAGGCCCCATCTCTAAATACTATCTCATTGGGGGTTAGAGCTTCAACACATGGGTTTGGGAGGCGGACAAATATTCAATCCATTGCAGGAATGAAGTGAACATTTAATAAATACCAGTGACATTTAATGCCAGGAACCATGCATGGTAGGTGCTGGACATAACTCTTCTCCATCAATTCTCTCCATAGTCGTGCAAGATAACTATTTCTGTATCAGAGATGGTAGGCAAGGTGGCATGATAGAGCCAGGACCCGGGCCCAGGACTGCAGGGCAACCAAAGTCCATCTTCGCCATGCTTTCTCCTTAATGACAAGAGAGGGATCCAACCTAATAACTGTAACCAAACAATACCCCTTGCCACCCACCATGCTTCTACTCTTGGCCCCTCCTGCTGGTTCTCTTCAGAGCAGCCACAGTGATTCTTTCGGAAAACTGCCCATGTGTTCAAATCCCTGCCCACCACCACCCACCCCTTCTCCCTCACACAGAACAAGACCTCAGCTCTCACCACCACCCGCAGGCCCTGCTGCCCTGGCCCTTCTGACCTTCCCCTCTCCCAGGCTCTCTTTGCTAACTTCTCTCTGTCACATGGGGATTCTTGCTCTTCCTGGAGGGAAAAAAGATAGGCTTTCCTGTCCCAGACTGCACCATTTTCTGGAACACCTGTCCCTATGCCGCTGTGTGGCTCGTCCCCTCACTTCATTTGGGTTTCTACTCAAACCACCGTCTTCCCAGAAAGGGCTTCCCAGAGACCCTGCCTAAAAGGCACCCGTCCTCCCATTCTGCCATAAGTCTCTTCCTGACACTTGTCAGCATCCGAGCTCAAAGTATATGTTTACTTGTTCATTTGTGTATTTTCTGTCTCATCTAAAAGCATAAGCCTCACGAGGGCAGGCTCTCATGCCTTTGCCTCAAAAGTGCTTTTGGTTTTCTTCCAGGGCTGTCCCAAATTCTGTCACCTGTTGCCTAGTTATTCGGCGGGCTTCAGGAGAATGCTGGCAGGCAAACCTGGGCTTGAGGTCACTGTCAACTGCCAAGGGGGCCACCCCCGAGTATTCTGCAACTCCACTGACGCATCACTTCAGCGTCACATGCGGGGGACCAGCCCACGCACCAGAGTCTAAGGTCCCTGAGTAGGGGGTTGGTGTCGGCGAAATATCTATAAGAAAGAACACAGACAACATGAATGGTGGAAGAGACCACACTTTACTGTGAAACTTGGTGTCTTATATACCATAGGTGATTACATCTTTCTTTTAATGATTACATTGTTTGCAACTTCTTAGGAAT
>PISW01016287.1:0-13761 GCA_004023785.1 Mungos mungo | reverse complement strand
CATTGTGTTCTCTGTAGAGTTCATGTTTGTATCGATGTCTCTGGTGACTTATATTCCTTGCTACATTTCCCTCACAGAGTCCCTCTTAGGACTTCTTGTAGGGCTGATTTGGTGGTGATGAATTCTCTCAATTTTTGTTTATTTGGGAACACCTTTATCTCTCCTTCTATTTTGAATGACAGCTCACTGGATAAAGGATTCTTGGCTCATATTTTTTTCTGTTCATCACATTGAGGATTTCCTGCCATTCCTTCCTGGCCTGCCAAGTTTCCGTAGATGGGTCTGTAACCACTCTGAGAGGTTTCCCTTTGTATGTGAGGGCCCTTTTATCCATAGCTGCTTTCAGAATTCTCTTTATCTTTATATTTTGCCAGTTTCACTATGATATGTCATGCTGAAGGTTGATTCAAGTTACATCTTAGGGGAGTTCGATGTGCCTCTTGAATTTGAATGTCTATTTCTTTCCCCAGATTTGGGAGATTCTCAGTTATAATTTGATCTAGCACCCCTTCGGGACCTCTCTCTCTTTCTTCCTCTTCAGGAACTCCTATGATACGGATATTGTTCCATTTGATTGTATCACTCAGGTCTTGAAATCTCCTTTCCTGCTCCTGGATCAATTTCTCTTTTTTTCTCGGCTTCCTCTTTTGCTATAACTGTGTCTTCTAATTCACCTATTCTTCTCTCTGCCTTTTCAATCTGTACAGTGGCCGCCTCTTTATTATGCACCTTATTTATAGCTTGTCACAGCTAGTTTGAAGGTCCCTAGTTTTTGTATAGCTTCGCTGCTTTTTTTCCAAGGCCAGCGATTCATTTCATGACGATTGTTCTAAATTCTTGCTCTCTTATGTTGTTTAGATCTGTTTTGAGCAGTTCTGTGGCTGTGACTTCCCCTGGAATTACTTTAGAGGAGAGTTCTTCCGTTTCGTCGTTTTGGCGTGCTTTCTGTCTCTTGTCAGTTTTAAGAGCTGGTTGTGCACTGTGCGCCTGTTAGTATTGCTCTACTAAGAGAGGCTCGTTGACTGTCCAGGGCCTGTCTGTTCAGGAAGTGTTCTTTTAATGGTGTCTCTCGGTTTCTCTTGTTGTACCTTTGATTATTTTATTTCCCTACTCAGTGATATTTGGGACTCTCTACCATGTATACTTCGGCTTGTTTCTTGAGGTAGCCCTGAAAAAGAAAACAAACACACAGAGAACAAAGCATGCAAACACACAGACAAATCAAACAAACAAGCAAACCAAAAGGGGAAAGAAAGGAAAAGAAAAAAGGAGGGGTGGGACAGAAACAACAAAAGACCAAGGTCAGTCTAATAATGTAAAGCCAGCGGAGGGAGAGATAAGAATGAGATCGGGGAAAGTATGTCTGGATGGCAAGAATTGATCTAATCAAGCAGTGCATCAGTGTTGGTCTTTCCCAGACTTAAGGGGGGGAAAGGATAAAAAAAGAAAAAAAAAGGCATCTCTCCAGCGTGGATGGGCGTGGTTTGGTGTAGGTAGGTCAGGTCTTGAGGGCTGCTCTCCGAGGCCCCACCTTGGTGGTTGTGGGAAGAATGGCGGCGCCCCAAGCCCTTCTCGAATCAAGCGTTGCAAGCCACTCTTTTGAGTCCAATCTCCCTGTGCCGTGGGCGGGCCAAGTTGTTTTTTCCAAGCCCCGCCTCCTTTCCAAATCCTAGTCCACGCACTTGAATGCTACCGCCCGAGACGAGATGTACTCCTGCAGGCGGGTGGCTTTCTAGCCGGGATGGAGCAGGGGGACTGGGGGGCAGCTTGGTCCCGGCGCCCCCTGGAATCAGTGCACCACCGCCGAGCCCAAGGAAAAATGCACCAGTTTAAGGGGACGAATTTCTCTCCCCGTTCCCAGCGGTTATATATGGGATGATAGTATCCCTCTCTGTCCTGGGCCAAGGTTTTCCTCTTCTCTAGAGACAGTTCCGTGAGCGTTTTCAGTCTCTTTCTCTTCGGCTCGTCTCTCCCCCGCTATGCGCTGGGCAGGGGTTCCCTCCCCTCTGCACCTCCGGCCCAGCCTGTTTTTATTGCCCCAGTTCCCACTCACTCAGGCATCTATGAGGCTGTCTTCTATGTGGACTCTGTGTGTTTTCCTCCCACTCTTGCAGATCAGAGTCTTGTGGCCTCAGACCTTCTCAGTTTGATAGATGCGGGCAGGTGAAGATTACAGAGCTCCTTACTTCCTTGCCATCTTGCCCCTGTATTGCGTTTTAAAACCAACTTTAAACCAAGGAGATCTCACATAGATTCCAGATTTCTGTCTTCTCTTGAGAAATCGGTAGTTCCGACAACACCGGATGTGCCATTTCCCAGTCACCAGCGGTGACTTCCCTCTGTAGGAAGCTCTCGGGTTCGCCTCCACCTCCCCCCACCCGGTTCACTGAGTGCTGGTCCCTGCAGTCCCTGGAGATGCAGTCAGGCGACCTCAAGTCGGATGGCCAGAGACTGCATCCAGCCCGGCTGCTTGAGAGTGGTGTGCCCTTGGGAAAGTCACTTCACCTCTCTGAGTTTTAGATTCCTGTCTGTAAAATGAGTCCATGGTGATCCCTGTGTCCTCGGCTCGTGTGAGGGCTTCACCGAGACTGGGCTTGGGAGGCCCCTGGCACAGGACCTCTTTATGGTCACTGCTCAGCAGCCTTTACCCCTTTGCCATCACCCTTATTATTGGAGTTTTCTACCCCTTAGCTGCCAAAGGGGTAAATGCTGTAGTCTGAAACTCAGTACCTAGCCACTGCTCTGCTTTATCTTTTTACCTGTGTGACACTTGTCAAGTCTCCTAACTCCTTCCGAGCTCAGCAGCAGAGGGTGACAGGTTCAGAGGAGGAGAGAGGACCCAGGTGTGGCCACATTGAATGCCTTGCAACGTGTTGGTCTGGGTGATAGCAAAGAACCCTTGTCCAGCCTTCTATTTTGCCTCGAGCTTGAGTATAAACTCTCATTTAATTTCAGGTCCTGCCCCAGGGAGGCAGGCTTTAGGACAATGTGCCTTTTAAGAGGCACAGATTATCTTCCATGAGGATGAACAAGTCCCTGGTGAGAGGAGGAATCAGACTTCAAATCCGGAGTGCCCATGGCCAGGGCACAGGACCCTGACCACTAGGCTGCACAGCCTTTGAGCGGACACGTGCAGGATTTCCGAGTTGTCAGATCACAGAGAAGTGCTTCCTGTTCTGCACTTGGCAGCACACATAGTGGGGCCAGTTCAAGGAGCCACTGTAAGATCAAGACCAGGAGTGTTTCCTGCAGCTCCACTGGCAGAGCCAGGGCCCATGGAGGAGGCATTGAGGAGAATTGAACTTGGGTGCAGGAGTGGGTATTCGAAACTCCCTACACTTGAAGCCAGTAGGGAACACAGGTCATTATTTTGCCCACCTTCCAAGAGAACCAGAAATCCAAGGACCAAATTACATGGCACAGTGTCCTGTGTGTTTTTCAAACTGCTTCAGAAGAGATGGAGTCCCTCTTAAAGAGGTGACATCTAGCGATCAATTGTCTTCCCTTCTTTTGCCCTTTCTCTCTTCTTCCTGCTTCCCCCTTTTCCTACCTCTGGCTGTGACCAGCTCCCCAGGTTGGAGAAACACTTGCAGGCACATCCTGTTGGCCATGGAGAAATCTCTGTAATTTCATTTTCATGGCAGGTCACTTCTCTTCGGGCGTGGGAGTCCTTGCATGTTAGCACTCACCTTCAGTTGGATATAATTTACACAATAAAAAGCACCCATTTTAAGTTTCAGTGCGGTTTGAGGAGCTCTGCCTGCCTGTGTAACCACCACTCCAGAAAGTGGCCTCGTGCCCCTGGCTCTTGCGTTCTTGAAAAAATAAAAGGTGCTTCTGGTACAAGAGGAAATGCTCAGGAATCCTATCCAAGTGTTTACATGGCAGAACATAGTTTGGACCTTGGGACTCCTGGAAGCTTGGAAGCAAGATGCGGAGGTTCTGAGCTCAGTTTGGGAACGTCGGGGTCTTGTATTTGTTCGCTGTAATTGGAAAGTCAAGGAATGCCGTATTCTCTTTTTATTCCTCAAATATGTCAAGTTCATTGCTGTCTCGGAGCTGTTATGTCGGCTTGGCTCGAATTCTCCTCCGTTGGACCTCACATGCCCGCTCCCTTGTCTTCTTCATGGACTGAAGGGGGAGGGGGAGGGAAGGAGGGGGTGATGGTCATGGTGGGGGGCACTTGTGGGGGGAAGCACTGGGTGTTATATGGAAACAAATTTGACAATAAACTATTTAAAAAAAAGAATTTCCACCTCCCTTTTACAGTGGGACAAAATCGCCCTGCAGTTCCTAGTGTGCTTAAAATCAGAAATCCCTGTGAATTAAGAGGAACACACCTGAGACCAATGAACGTGCACAGGTTATGTTTCTCTCAGAACCCATTTCCAGCCCCCCTGGAGGGCTCCGGGACTCCCCATCTCCTCAGAGGTCTCTGTGGCCTGGCCGAGAAGATGCCTTTGTCAGGGAGGGGAGCGGAGCGAGGACAGGCGTGGGCCGGCGCCCTGAGCTCTGGCCCTGGGGCGGCTCTGAGTCTCCGTGTGGTGCTGGGCTTTTCATACCCTCATGTTCTGTCTGTTCTCAGTGTTCTCAGGGCCCCCCTCTGCTGACCTCTTGCAGATGTCATGCAAGCGGATACCAGCGGGATCCTGGTCGTGGACGCCTGCCTCTCTGGCATACGCTCCTTTATCAGACTAGCGTTCCTGCCATCAGTTTTCTCGAACAGGATGACTTGGCTTTCTGCATTTGTTAACATGGGCAGTGACGTGTGGTGACAGTGGTTTCTCCTCGCGGCATCTGGTGCCCTCAGGCTGTAGGTGGGACCTCGTGGGAGGGTCGAGTTTTCCGGCACTGATGCTCTGTTTTCCTAGAAACTGTGGCTGACCGAGGGGCCAGGTGCTGTCACCGGGCACGTGGTGTTAGGGTAGTCTCTGAGTGTCAGGGCAGAAAAGGCTGGTATCATGGGCATCAGAGTTCGTGACTCCAACACTCCAACTTGCCTGGGGCCCAGGTCTGCAGAGGCCATTGCATTTGAAGTGATGGGTCCCCCTCATTTCCCCTGGAACCGTGAGGCTCAGCCTCCTGCTCTGTCATGGAGAGGGATGCCTCGAAGGGGAATATGCTGCTCTTTGTCAGGTGTCACTGGAGCCTGCCCTGTGGGGAGCTGCCCCTGAGCCGGCTCCCTCAGTGCCCCGGGCCCTGCTGCATTCCTCCCCCACCAGCTGGCCTTCCTCCTGTTCTGAACCCGTGCCTCAGGCATCGTGCTGCCCCCAGGTCCTGCAGCCTGGACCTGGCAGAGGCGGTCTGCTGATACGGAAGTATTTGTACAGAAATGTGTTTGACAATAAAGGTCCATATTGTCCCTCTGGAACTAGAAATGTGCGTCAAGATAGTGGGTTGCTTTCCCCCATCCACTGCCAATGTGAGGCTGTCAAATATTAGTTGTATCTTTTAAAACACAGTAGGGGCGCCTGGGTGGCTCAGTCGTTAAGCATCTGACTTTGGCTCAGGTCATGATCTCACGGTTCGCAGGTTCTTGCCCCGCATTGGGCTCTGTGCTGACAGCTCAGAGCCTGGAGCCTGCTTCGGATTCCGTCTCCCTCTCTCTCTCTGCCCCTCCGCTGCTCACACTGTCTCTGTCTCTCAAAAATAGATAAATGTTAAAAAAATTTTAAATGTGCTGTAGGGGATGCAGATGGATGAAATACGGTCCATCAGTCATATAGGTCAATTTCCTGTATGACCATTATGCCTTCTAATACTAATTGCCATCTCTTTATATATAAAAGAAAGTTGAGAGAAGAAAGTGTCTTCTAATTTGATGTAAGAGAAGACTATTGTGTTTTATTTTATTTTATTTTTTTAAAATGTTTTTTATTTATTTTTGAGAGAGAGAGATAGCGTGAGCAGGGGAGGGTCAGAGAGAGAGACACACACATACACACCCAGTCTGAAGCAGGACTGTGAGATCATGACCTGAGCCAGAGTCAGACACTTAACTGACTGAGCCCCCCAGGCGCCCCCTCTAAAGAACATTTCATTGAAAGTATCAGCCACGGATACAGACAGTAGCTGCATAACAGATGTGTAGCTCCCTGTGAGTCGCATTCTGACCTTGTCACATGTGTCATCCAAGACATTCTTGGTGACTTTTCAGATAAGTTCTCAACATCAAGACGGTGATGTTAGAGAGTCTGGTATAAATGGAATTTCACATATTCTAAATTAGCAACGATTTTTAAAAATTTTTAACATTTATTTTTTCTTTTTTTTTGAAAGTTGGGGAGGGTGGAGAGAGAGGGAGGCACAGGATCTGAAGCAGGCTCCAGGCTCTGAGCTGTCAGCACAGAGCCCTCTGCAGGGCTCGAACTCACAGACAGCAAGATCATGACCTGAGCCGAAGTCGGATGCTTAACCGACTAAGTCACCCAGGTACCTAGGAATGGGTTTTTAATGGAAAAGAAGGCAAAATTTAGACTAGTGTAAAGGGTGTCAATTTTTAATTGAAGGATGGCTCACACATTCGTTGTATTGGTTTTAGGCATCCATCCTAGTCATTCCTTACGGCTATAAATTATGTTGTACTTAACCACAGGTGTAGCTATCATGTGAAAGCATGCACCACTATTATTACAGGACTGGCTCTATTCCGTTGGCTGTACCTTATATCCGTATGACTTACGCATCCCATACCCGGAAGCCGGGATCTCTGTCTCAAAGGCGTCCATTTCTTATCTAATCTAAGTATGTTGGTGATCAACACAACTACCTGTTGTTGAGCACGTGTAACTTCGTGGTCTGTTTTTCTGTGAACATTGCTTACACCATTACAAATGATGTCATTACATCAACAAATTCGGTTTCATTCTTCACTCACCAGAAAGGAGAAGGAAAAGATTTCTTTGTGTCCCAGGCCCTGCCACTGAGATCCTTCCCAGTCTAGAGAACAGGCTTAGTTGCCCAGAGCACCTTCAGCGCCTCAGCTGAGCGGCCATGGCCTTCAACATGGCAGGACTTCCCGCGGTGGCCGGCAGGGGGCGCGCGAGCACCGCAACCCGGGAGCGGCGGGTTCCTCCGCGTGCGCAGCGGTGGCCGGCAGAGGGCGCCCCGTCGGCTTCTCTGACCCAGGGCGCCTCTGAGCAGGAAGGGCGTCTGTTGCCGCTGGATGACTCAGGGCCTCTGCAGCCGCCTCAGGACAGAGACCAGGGCTGCGCTTCCAGCAGGTTCCGCCGCCCCCCCCCCCCCCCCCCCCCCCCCCCCCCCCCAGGAGAGACCTTAGGAGCGTTGGGGCCACTTACTTGGAGCCTCCTGAGTCGCCAGCGAGCAGCTGCCTTGTTGGGCGGGTCGTGAGCAGCAGAGTCCCCTGCATTTCTGGGCTGGTGCGTGTTTCATTCCTCACTTCCCTGACAGTATTTGAATAAGACGTCATTTATTGAAGGGTCCGTGGATTCAGGGGCCCCACGACATCACATCATAGATGCAGAGGGCGGTTTGTTCCCGATTCAGGCTTGTTTCTGGGGGAGAAATCCTGATAAATTCAGAAGAAGGGGAGCTGCATTCAGTTAGGATATGGATATATGA
This sequence comes from Mungos mungo, assembly GCA_004023785.1. NCBI lineage: Eukaryota > Metazoa > Chordata > Mammalia > Carnivora > Herpestidae > Mungos > Mungos mungo. Next base: position 6,180 of record PISW01016287.1, on the reverse strand, counting down.
AATGCTGACTCTCAGGACCTTCTAGAAGAATGAGTCCTGCTGGAACCAGAGACCAGGTAAGGGCACAAACTGTCCCCCAGATTATACATCCTTTTAAAAAATGTATTCTTCTTCCAACATAGTGAAGTAATGGAAAACCAGAGAAAACCTGGTAGTAGGTGGAATACATCTTGTGTTATTTTTTAGCTTAAATCCCATTAGTAAAGATACAGTGTGATACTGGTTTCAGGTGGACGATCTAGAGCAGCAGCGCCCGCGCTCGCCACACGTGCGCCCCATGATCCCCATCATCCGTCTCTCCCATCCCCCACCCCGGGGCGGAAACCCTCGTCTGTTCCTCGTTCCGAGTCTGTTGGTTTGCTGCTGTCTCCTTTTCCCCCTATTTTGTTTCACTTCCATGTGTTAGTGAAATCATATGGCATTTGTCTTTCTCTGTCAGGCCGATTTCACCCAGCATAACCCTGCCTACCTCCCTCCACCTTGTTGCAAATGGCGAGCTTTCACTGTTCACAGCTCAGTGAGATTCCATCCCATATGCGTCCTGTAGACCGTATCTTAATGTATTCCTCAGTCAGTGGAGACGCGGGCAGTTTCCACAATGCGGCTGCTGTTGAAAATGCTGCTGTAAACGTCAGGGGGCCTGTGTCCGTTTGCAGTGTGATTTTTTGTTTTCTTTGTGTAAATTCCTTGTGGGGAGATTGCTGGGTCCTAAGGTGTCCTGTTGTCAGTAGTTTGAGGGATCTCCATAATGTTGTCCCGAGCGGCCGCACCGGTTTGCGTTCCTGCCAACAGTGCGGAGGGACCCTCTCTGCCCACGTCCGTGGCCGCACCTGCCGCTTCATCACGATTTTAGCCGATCTGACGACGTGAGGTGTTCTCGAATTGCACTTGTGAAGTGGACTTCCCTGATGATCAGTGTTGTTGCTCATCTTTACCTGTGTCTCTTGGCTGCCTGGCTGTCTTCTTTGGGAAAATGTCTCCTCCTGTCTCTGTCCAGTTTTAATCAGATGTGTCATTTTTGGGTGCTGTATAAGTTTATATATTTTGGACGGTAACCCTTTATCAGCTGTCATCTGAAAGTATTCTGTAGGTTGCATTTCAGTTTTGTTGATTGTTTCCTTGGTGACAGAAGCTTTTTATTTTTATGAGGTCGCATCATTTGTGCTGTGTCTCCCTGACCTCAAGAGGGAGATGGACAAAGCAGTGTGCACAGCAGTGCCCTGTGAGATGCGGCTTCGGTTTTCCTCGTGGCTGTTGATGGTTCCAGGTTTTACACGTGGGTCTTTATCCATTTGGAATTCATTTTCGTGTATGTTGTAAGAAGGTGGTCCATTGTCATTTTTGTTTTATTCTGGTTTGCAGGTTGCTATCTAGTTTTTCCAAAACTAGAGAGTTTTTTATGGTTTTAATTTTTATTTTGGTAGATAGAGAGAGACAGAGACAGAGAGAGAGACAGAGACAGGGAGGGAGGGAGGGAGGAGGAGCAGAGTGTAATGGAGAGAGAATCCCAGAGCCTGACACGGGGTTTGAACCCATGAAACCTGAGATCAAGACCTGAACTGAATCCACGATCAGATGCTTCGGTGACTGAGCCACCCAGGCACCCCAAGGCTATTCTTTTTCAATCGGATAGTCGTTCCTGCTTTGCTGAGGTTTGACTGACCACATAGGCGTGAGTTCAGGTCTGGGTTTCCTTTCCATTGATCTATGCGCCTGGTTGGGTTTTTTTGGCCAGTGCCGTACTTTCTCATCATCGCAGCTTTGTAATGTGACCTCAAGTCTGGAGTTGTGATGCCTCCAGCTTTGCTTTTCTTCTTCAAGTTAGTTTTGGCTGTTGGGGGACTTCCATCGTTCCATACAAAGTGTGGGATTGTTTCTCCTAGTTCTGTGACAAGTGTTTTGTTGTGTGATAGGCATTTCGTTACATGTGTAGATGGTTTTGAGGAACGTAGACATGTTGACAGAGTTTCTTTCGTCAGTGCTCCACAGCCCACAGAGGGCAGCTGTTTCTCCTCTGGTTCTCCTCTCCTCTGTTTACTCCTGGTGTCTTGTGCTGTTCGGTGCCCTGTCAATGGGATTGCTTTCTTAATTTCTCTTTCGTTTAAGTCATGAATGGTCTATAGAGGTCCAATAGATTTCTGTACATGGATTTTTGTATATTGTGAGTTGTTGGATTCTTATATCAATTCTAGCAATTTTTATGGGAGTGTTCATGTCTTTTGTACGGAGCATCATGTCATTTACCAACAGCGAAAGTTCTACTTCTTCCTCGCTGATGTGGATGCCTTTTATTTCTCTTTGTTGTCTGATTGCTGTGCTAGGACTTCCAGTACTACGTGGAAGAACAGTGGTGAGAGGGGTCATCCCTGTCTTGTTCCTGACCTTAGGGGAAAAGCTTTCCTATTTTCCCCATGAGGATAACTGGCCGGGGCGGGGGGGGGGGGGTCATAGATGACCGTTATTATGCGCAGGTGTGTTGAGTCTCAGTCTCCTTTGCTGAGGGTTTTCCTCATGAATGGATGTGACATTTTGTCAGATGCCTTTTCTGCCTCTGTTGAAAGCACCGTATTGTTCTTATCCTTTCTTCTATTTCTGTGCTGCATCCTGTCGATGGATCTGTGCGTGTGGAAGCACCTTGCAGCCCAGGAACATGTCCCACTGCATGATGGTAAGTGATTCTATTACTGTATCGTTGGACTTAATTTGGAGGTATTTTAATGAGAGTTTCTGCATACATGCTCACCAGGGTGTGGGCCTGCGGTTTTATTTTTATTTTTTTAAATTAAGCGTATTTTTAAATGTTTATTAGCTTAGATAGAGTACATACAAGTGAGGCAGGGGCATGGAGAGGGAGAGAGGGAGAACACTGAGCGGGCTCTGCACTGTGATCACAGGCTCCAGTGTGGGGCTCGAAGCCACGAACCACAAGATAATGACCTAACCTGAAATTAAGAGTTGGACCCCCAACTGGCCCAGCCACCCAGGCGCCCCTGCAGTTTCCTTTCGTAGTGGGGTCTTTATCTGGTTTTGGCATCAGGATATGCAGGCCTCATAGCATGAAATTTGTAAGTTTACTTCATTTTCTATTTTGTGGAATCGTTTGAGAAAATAGGTATTCCTTCTTCCTTAAATGTTTGGTAGAATTTATCAGTGAATCTTTCTGGCTCTGAACTCTTGTGTTGGGGGAGATATGTTTAAATACTGGCGCAATTTCTTTCTGCTTTCAGATTTTCTATATTTTACTGTTTCAGTTTTGATTTTTCATGTGTTCGTAGGAATTTATCCATATCTTTCAGGGTGTCCAAGGTTTTTGCATATAGTTTGTCACAATATTCTCTTTTACCTGTATTTATGTGGTCTCGGTTTGTTTCGCTTCTCGTGTTTGTGATTTATTTAAGTCCTTTCTCTCACGTTTACGATAAGTCTGGCTAGGAGGTTATCAATTTTATTATTGTTTTCAAAGAACCAGCCCCTGGCTCATTGATCTGGTCTAGTGTTTCTTAGTTCCTATATCACTTATTTCTGCCTTACTCTTTATTATTTCCTTCCTTCTGCTGTCTTTAGGCTTGGATTGTTCTTTTTCTCATTCATTTAGTTATAAGTTTGGATTGTTAGAGATTTTTCTCGCTTTCTAATGTAGGCTTTTTATCGTGATCTACTTCCCTCTTAGGATGGGATTAGCTGCATTCTAAAGCTTTGTACCGTTGCATTTTCTTCTTTCTTTCTTTCTTTTTTTAACATTACCTTTGGTTTTTCTGTTTTTTATGTTTGTTTATTTTTTGAGAGAGAGAGAATGCGGGCAGGGGAGGCACAGAGAGAGAGGGAGTCACAGAATCCAAACCAAACTCCAGGCTCTGAGCTGTCAGCACAGAGCCCCACACGGGGCTCTAACTCACGAACCGTGAGATCGTGACCTGAGCTGAAGTTGGAGGCTTAACCGACTGAGCCACCCAGGTGCCCCTGTACCATTTTCATTTGTTTCGATGTGTTTCCTCATTGAGGTCCTGGTCGATCCATTCTTGTTTAGTAGCATGTTCTCTCACCTTTTGTTATTTGTGGCCTTTAAAAAAAGACTGACTGAGCCACCCAGTGCCCTACGTAATTATTTTTATGTATTGTTGGATTTGGTCTCCTAACTTCTTGTTGAGAAGTTCTGCATCCAGGCTCATCAGGAAAATTGCTCTGTAGTTCTCTTTTTTATTGGGGCCTTTGTCCAGTTTTGGATTCAAGACAATATTGGCCTCATAGAATGCGTTTTAAAGCGTTCCTTCCATTTCTGTTTTTGGAAGAGCTTCAAAAGAACAGATGTAAACTCTTCTTAAAATGTCTGATAGGATTCCCATGGAAAGCCACCTGGCCCTGGACTCTTGGTTGTTGAGAGATTTTTGATTATTGATTCAATTTATTTAGTGATTTTGGGTCTGCTCACATTTTATTTCTTCCTGTTTCAGCTTCGATAGGTTATATATGTCTAGAAATTTGTCCATTTCTTCCAGATTGCTCAATCTGTTGGCATGTGATTGCTCTTATTGTTTTTATTTCTGCAGTATTGGTTGTGATTTCTCCTCTTTCATTAATGATTTTATTTATTTCAGTCCATTTTTCTTTTTGATCAAACTGACTAGGGGTTTATCTATGTGGTTAATTCTTTCAGAGAACAAGCGCCTGGTTTTGTTGCTCTGTTCTACTGATATTTATTTTGATATCCTTAACATCTGCCCTAATCTTTATTATTTCCCTTCTTCTTCTGATTTTGGGCTTTATTGGCTGTTCTATTTCCAGCTTCTTTAGGGGTAGGTTATGTAGTATATTTGATGCCTTTCTTCCTTTATAGGAAGGCCTGTTATTAATTGTATACCTCCCTCTTATGACCAGCTTTGCTGCATTCCAGAAAATTTGACTCTTGTGTTTTTATTTTCTTTGGCTTCCATATACATTTTATTTATTGATTTATTTATTTTTGATTTTTAAATTTTTAATTTTTTTATTTTTTATAGTTTATTACCAAGTTGGTTTCCATATAACACCCAGTGCTCTTCCCCACAAGTGCCCCTCTCTGTGACCATCACCCCCTCCCCTTCCCCCCTCCCTCTTCAGCCCTCAGTTTGTGCTCAGCACTCAAAAGTCTCTCAAAATTTGCCTCACTCCCTCTCCCCAACTCTTTTCTTTATTTTTTAAAAGAGTTTATTGTCAAATTGGTTTCCACATAACACCCAGTGCTTCTTCCCACAAGTGCCCCCCACCATGACCATCACCCCCTCCCTCCCTCCCCCTCCCCCTCCAGTCCATGGTTTCTTTTCAGTATTCAGTAGTCTCCCTTGATCTGTGTCCCTCACTCTCCCCTGCTCTCTTTCCCCCTTCCTCTCCCCATGGTCCCCTGCCAGGTCTCTCCTGTTAGACCTATGAGTGCAAACATACGGTATCTGTCCTTCTCTGCCTGACTTAGTTCGCTTAGCATGACACCCTCGAGGTCCATCCACTTTCCTACAAATGGTCAGATTTCATTCCTCCTCATTGCCATGTAGTACTCCATTGTGTATATACCACATCTTCTTGATCCACTCATCAGGTGATGGACATTTAGGTTCTTTCCATGATTTGGCTATTGTTGAAAGTGCTGCTATAAACATTGGGGTACATGTGCCCCTATGCATCAGCACTTCTGTATCCCCTGGGTAAATCCCTAGCAGTGCTATTGCTGGGTCAAAGGGGAGTTCTACCGATAGTTTTTGAGGAGCCTTCACACTGTTTTCCAGAGCGGCTGCACCAGTTTACATTCCCACCAACAGTGCAGGAGGGTGCCCGTCTCGCCACACCCTTGCCAGCATCTATAGTCTCTTGATTTGTTCATTTTAGCCAGTCTGACTGGTGTGAGGTGGTATCTCAGTGTGGTTTTGTGTTTCCCTGATGGTGAGTGACACTGAGCATCGTTTCATGTGCCTGTTGGCCATCTGGGTGTCCTCTTTGGAGAAGTGTCTATTCAGGTCTTCTGCCCATTTCTTCACTGGATTATTCATTTTTCGTGTATGGAGTTTAGTGAGCTCCTTGTAGACTTTGGATACTAGCCCTTTATCTGATATGCCATTTGCCACTATCTTTTCCCATGCTGTCTTTTGCCTGTTAGTTTTTTTTTTTATTGTTTCCTTTGCCTTGCAGAAGCTTTTTATCTTGATGAGGTCT
>PISW01016286.1:0-13798 GCA_004023785.1 Mungos mungo | reverse complement strand
CTTGAGGCGCCCGCGGGGTTTTGAACACAGTGTCAGGAACTGTGCAGACACAGGACAAAGCGCAGAGACAAGGTGGCTGTGGAGACCCCGGGGTGAAGCCGGCCTGGCTCAGAGGGGCTCCCTGCGCCAGCTGAGCTCGCCCGCGGGAGGTCCCAGCAGGGGGGACACTGGGGCCCGGCAGGGTGATGGCGGCAGTGGCCTGGAGCAGAGCCGACGGCCAGGGGGCCACGGGAAAGCGGAAGTGGCAAGTGGCGTGTCCCAGACACGAAGGCCAGGAGCACCGCGGGGAGGGGCAGACGGCCATGGCGAGAGCCTCCCCACCGCCTGGGACCTGCGGGCACCGCGCCCTCCAGGGGTCCCAGGGGCCCCCACCTCGGTCCAGCCCCGCCTGGTGCTCTTCCCCCGTCACTGCACCTGCTCCCCGTGTAGGGGGAGGCGAGGGCGAGCGGGGCCCTGGGAGGGGGTGCGTCTCCACCTGCTGGACAGTGCAGGTGTTTAGGGAACTGTTTAGAAGGGGCCAGACCGGGGGCGGGGGGGGGGCAGGGGCCTCCGGGAGGCCGAGGGGCTCAGGCCCCCTGTGCAGCCGCTTTGCGGGTCCCCAGTTAGCGCCCCCTCCTGCGCTGCACCCCAGGTCTTCCCTCCAGCCCCCCTGCCGCCAGCCCCCCGGATCAGGTCTGGGCGTCTCACGGGAAGCCTGGGTAGTGTACTCATCAGGGGCCCACTTCGCAGCTGCGGCAGGGGGCCCCTGAGCCCTGGGGCCCCCCCAGCCTGGGGCTGTCTCTCCTCTTAGCTCTGCCCAGCAAGGGCCCCCAGGGACCCGGCTCCTTCCATGGCCAACAGGGTCTGGGTCACGCCAGGTTTGTCCCACAAGGGGACACAAGGGGCTGTGCTCGGCTGCTTCCCGGCTGCCTCCATGGTTCTGGAGCCTTCTCCTGTCCACACCTGACTGCAAGGTCGCTCTGTGCCAGGGGCAAGGGAGGGGTTTGGTGACCGCCTCGCAGCTGGCCAGCCTGCCCCAGAGTCATCAAACAGCCCTTCCTTCAGCTCCCCACACCCCTGCCTTTCTCCCCACACCCCTACCCTCCCCCTACACTCTCCACCCTCTCCCCACACCCCTTTCCTCTCCCCATACCCCAGCCCTCTCCCCACACCCTCCACCCTCTCCCCACACCCCTGCCTCTCTCCCCACACCCCCGCTTTCTCCCCACACGTTCCTGCCTCTCCCCCGCACCCCTGCCCCTCTCCCCACACCCCCGCCCCTGGATCTCCAGCCAGCAGGGCCCCTCTCCTGGATCACCTGTTGGGGGCCCACCTGAAGTGGGCATTGGGGGGGTGCGTTCCTGTGGACATGCAGGGTGCGGAGCTGGGGTGGGGCTCTAATGGGCAGTGGGTCTGTGCCCTGGGGCCCAGCCTCTGCCCAGGTGCTCCCTTGCCACCAACCCAGTCCCTCTGTGCACAGGGTTAGCTGCCTCAGGCCACGGGCGGGTGGGAGGCGCCCCCGGAGGACGCTGGCTCTGTGGGCCCGGGGCACCCTCCACCTAGCGCCCGCGTCGCCCCTGGCGAAGGTGAGGAGACCGCCCGCTGACCTGGTGCAGTGTCCGCCGTGTGGCGAGCCACCTCGAAGCCACAGCCTAAACGGCGCTGTGAAGAGACCCTCCCGGGGTCATCTCGATAAACGCAGAATGACCCAAGGTCACGGAGATGTTCTCCCACGGCTTTTCCCCCGAGGATTGACAGTTCGGGTTTTAGGTTTGGATCTGTGATCTATCCTGACTCAACTTGGGGTGTGCCGGGAGGCACATTACACACTCACCTGCCATTTTTGGAAAAGACTTTCTTCTGCTCCGGAGCCCTGGTGTCCCGTCAGGAGCGAACTGGTGACGCGTGCACGGGGCCTGGCTTTGTCGCTTTGTCCTGCTGTCTGCCTCACCCCTGTCACGCGGCCTCGGTGGCTGTGGCTTCCTAGGAAGACTCGGAATCAGATGGTGAAGGCCTTCTAGTCTTTTCCTTTCTTCCAGAAATCTTAGGCCTTTCTAGTCTTTCTGCATTCCCGTTGGACTCAATGAGTTTTACCAAAAAAGGCTGTTGGTATTTTGATTGGGGTTGTGTTAAATCTACACACTGATTCAGGGGCTTCTGTCCCGACGGGGTTGAGCGTCCAACCCCCGGACACTTTGTCCTGTCTTCTCTGACTTCTCAGGCACCCGTGTGAGGTCGCGCTCACGTTTTGTTGGTTTATTCTCATGCATTTTATTTTTGGTGACGATTTAAATAGATTTAAAAAAATTTATTTTCTAATTGTTAACTACCAGTTTCTAGAAGTAAAATTGAATTCTGCGTATTGACCTTGTATCTTATGATGTCGCTAAAGTCATTGTCAGCTCCGGCGGTGGTTTTGCGGATCCTCGGTGTGTTAGTTATTTACTGCTGCCCGACAGGTCGCTCCCTGAAGTCACTGGCCGCCGTTTCTGAGGGGCGGTGGCAGCCCGCGTGAGGCTTCACGGGCCGCAAGGCCGCACAAGGCTGTCCTCGCGCTGTTGGCTGAGCACGGTCTCATCTGATGGCTCTGCCGGGGTTGGGGGGGATCCGCTTCCACACACACACCTGAGACCCGCCCCTGGCTACCCCCGGAGGTGGTGGCTGTCCCCCCAGGCAGGTGGCCCGAGACAGAGGGGAGGGAGGCTTTCCCGGCTGAATCCCCAACGTGATGCCGCCACCCGCGTGGTTCTGCCCATCAGACTCGAGTCACTACGGCTGGTGCGCGCGGAGGAGGGACGGGTGGCGTGAGCACTAGGCCATCCCCCAGGCTCCCTGCCAGGCCAGCGTTTTCCACATGAACAATAATTTCATCAGTGAATAAGCGATAAGATTTTGAAACAAGATTATGATCTAATCATTTCCATAACGTGTAAAGATATTGAAATACACTCTCAAATATGAAAGGCCTGAGAAGAGCCCACCATGTCCCCTTCCTTCAGAAATTACCTAAGGTGTTTTTACGGAAGAGGAATCAAAATAAGGATAACTGATGGAAGCAGAAATGGCGTTCAAGGTCGTGTTTTTAATGCACATGTAACCACAGAAAATTTAAAACCCAGGATGCACGTTTACTTCTAAAATCGCTCATGAGAGCGGGGGTCAGCCGGCTAAGGGTCTGACTCTTGATTTTGGCTCAGGTCATGATCTCGGGCTCCGTGCTGGTGGCGTAGGGCCTGCCTGGGATTCTCTCTCTCCTCTCTCTCTGCGCCCCCACCCAGCTTGCTCGCTCTCTCTCCCTCACTCAAAATAAATAAAATAAAATGGCTAGTGAGAAAAAAGCAAGGAAAACTGCCGAACTCTTAGCCCAAAGGCAGAGGTGGGGAGAACAGGAAGCAGAAGAACCCAGCTCCTGAGGTACCGCAGAAGCGGGACAAGCACACGACACGGCAGCGGGTGAGGGGGTGAGTGCGCACGGCACGGCGGTGGGCGGGGCTGAGTGCACACTCACAGCAGCGGGTGGGGGCTGAGTGCGCCCGGCACGGCGGTGGGCGGGGCTGAGTGCACACTCACAGCAGCGGGTGGGGGCTGAGTGCACATGTCACGACGGTGGGCGGGGCTGAGCGCACACATCACGTCGGAGGCACAGCGAGCTGGACACCCGAGGGGATATAACGGCGGTCCGTGTCCAGGTCCCTGCAGGATGCGGCCTGTGCTGGTGCTCACGCCCCTTCCCCCCGCCGGCCTCCTCCTTTCGGCCGCGGTGGCCTCTGCTTCAGGCCTGGGGACGCCGGAGAGGTGAGCGCAACTCGTGTCGCTGAACTGCCTCTGGTGTCCTCGGCAGCGCAGTGAATCCCCCCAGGCTTGGCAGAGAAAGCGCCGTCTCTCACCGCATCCGGGGCCCGGCTTGCTGGGGGCGACCCTGGGCGACAGGCTGGCTGCCCCCTGGGGCTGTGTCATCTGAAGGCCAGGGCCGGGGCGCCTGCGGGGCTCAGTCAGTTAAGGTCCGACTTCGGCTCAGGTCATGATCTCACGGTTTATTACATGGAGCCCCACATCAGGCCCTGTGCTGACAGCCCGCAGCCTGGAGCTGCTTCAGATTCCGTCTCCCTCTCTCTCTGCCCCTCCCTGCTCAGGCTCTGTCTCTGTCTCTCAAAAATAAAGAACATTAAAAAAGAAATTGAAGGCCAGGGCCTGCTGCCATCATGCCTGGCTCATGCGGCCAAACCCTCCACGCCGTCCCCCCGCACGCCCTTCCCCCGCTCACCGCCCCTCTGGGGGAGCCTCCGAGCCTGGGCGGGGCGCGCACCATCACTTGGCCTGCCCCACGTGGGCCGCCGTGTGCAGCCCACACTCGGCGTCTCCTGCTGGACGGCAGTCTGGAAGCGTCCGTGGGCGTTTCAGAATGTCCGCTGGCTGAGTGCAACTCGAGGTAGAAAGAAAGCATTGAAATGGAGAAAAAGCAAACATACTGATAAGAGTAAAATCCACAAGGAAGAGGTTAGAGGCGTCCACTCTGGTGTGATGGGCGGCGGAGCGTCAGTCCTTCACAAACAGCCCTTGCAGCAGAGGGAGCCGCGGGGCCTGCGCGGCCTGGGGCCTGGCCGCGTGTGCAAGAATCCGCGTGTGCATAGGGTTTGAGTAAAACCACTCAGAGCTAATGGAACGTGTGTTCACACGTATCAAACTTCACGCCGCACACCCAGAGCACCTTTATTTTCAGCACTTAGGGAACCTTAATTGAAAAGCAGTATCTGATGCTTCCACAGAAAATCTCAATGAATTCCTCAAACAGAAGTGACACCATTTATATTCTCCGGCTACAATATAATAACACCAAGAATCAATAACACAGGCCGAACCAACTAAACATCCTCGCAGCTAGCTAAAAATTTAATCTCTCTCTTTATTCCTTAAATCACCATTGATTCAAACAGGAAACAAAAGCCCAACCATTAAGGGCAATTCAGAAAATAATGATACTGAGAACATTACACATCAAAACTCCTGTGCTCCGGCGTTAAGTTCGGGCATTAACTTAAACCAACGAAGACGATAACGAACCACCTTTGAATAACGAGGCGAGTCCGGCAGGTGCCCCCTTGCCTGGGCCCGGCTGCCAGGCCCGGCTGCCACGCCGTGCAGGCCCCCGAAGGCCCGGCGAGTCTCGGTGCCAGCGGGCCGCCCAGGCCCTCGCCCTCTGCGCGTCCTCCACCAGCCGTGCGAGGCCGTTTCCTGCTTCACGTTACGTTCTGATTCTCTGCGGCTCATCACCCTCCAGGAGCCATCTTCTCCTTGTTTTTCATCACAGGACCTCCCCGCCCCCACAGTGAGCCTGTGGCCCATTCCGCAGCCACGTGCCCAAGTCTGGCCGTGGGCTGTGGCTAGAGGGCCAGGTGGTTGCGGAACTGAGGTTGTCCCTGCCGCCCTGCGGGTGGGGGTCCAGCGCCCCGGGGGGTGGGGTAGATGGCCGGTGCAGTCAAGGCCAGCTGGCTTCTGGCAGAACAACCAGACTAGTGTCCCCCAAGCATCTCCACCTTCACCCCCTTTCCTGCTCCTCCTCCCCCAGACTAGAGATGGGGTCGGTGCCTTCACTACGCGCGTGGCTCTTGCTGACATCGGCTGGCACTTGCTGTTCGAGGACCCTCCCCTCGCAGACTCTCCTCGCCAACGCCTCTCTGTGACCCCACCCTGAGCACTCCTGGCACCTCCACGGTCACTCGGGACGGCCCAGAGCGGTGACAGCTGTCTCCGACAGGCGACCGGTGTGAAGGAGGCCACGCCCTGTCTTCTTGTTTCAGCGAACACTGTAATCACCAGTCCTTTTTGCTGTCTGTCTACTGCGACATTTCCCGCATTTTTGTGCTTCTTGTTGGTGACTCGTTGGCTTGAAAGGTCCCCAGGCCCACCCCTGCCGTGTGGTGCTGAAGTCTCCCCCTCCCCAGCCCCTGCCTTAAGAGCCAGAGGCCGTGATGTGCCTGCAGAGAAGACCCCGTGCTGGGGGGCTTCCTTCGGGTGTGAGGTCGGTGACGCCGGTGGCGGTTCTGTGTTCGTGAGTCAACAACGTATTTGGTAAATGTTAGGCCGAGATGGCGGATTCCCGCAAGGACCCCCGGAGTCCGAGTCACGTAGGCAAAAGCACAGGGCGTCTATTGGGGCCTAAGCTCGGTCTCTCCGACCTCCCCAACGCAGTGGGCCCGAGCTGAGAGCCCCGAGCATCAGCCAGCAGGGGTTTTATCACAGTTGGGGCGAGGGATGGGGTGAAGGGTGGGGTGAGGGGCTGGGATTACAAGACGATCGGGCGGCGCATGCGCAGAGATGGCGTGGGGGCGGGGTGATTGGCTAATTAAAAACCAGGCGGGCTCACTGAAGCAGCGGGGACATCAGGCCTTTAACGATTGGCTCGGGCTGGGGGTGGTCTCCGTCTGAGCAGCAGGTGGGTGGTGGTTCTCTCCGTTCCTGCTGAGTCTCACGTGGGGAAACAGAAACTTGGGCCTTCTAGTTTCGGAGGCTTGTTTGAAGCCTGTCATGGCGTTAGCTTGGTCCTTCAGTAAAGTGTCTTTAAGCAGAGGGACACACGCCACGGTTCTGTGTGACCCGCTGATGAAAACGGGACCAGAGGTGCCCCGGAAGCTGACCCGCGTCTCCCCAGGAGCCAGTGTTCGCCGCCCCGCACGCCGTGCTCCGCTGCAGAGCCGCGGGGAGACCGGACCGCACGTTGGGAGCTCACGCGTGGCGCTGGGCTCCGCTTTCTACCCTCCACGTGACCTTCCGGTTGAGACCCAGCGTGGCTTTGTCTCCTGCTGCTCTGCCGGGACATCTTGTGCCCCGTCCCACCCTCCCTCAGTGGCAGAGACCTGGGCAGCCACCAGCCCACACGCCACGAGCCATGTCCCCAGGCCGGGAGACTCGGCCCACACTGTCGCGGGAGCAGTACGAATCCGGTTCCTGTGGGGTCGACCGGGTCGTGAAGGGGTCGGCCTCCCTCTGCACATCCCCCACTCACTTATTCTGCTCAGTTTTCCAACTTTTTCTTCTCAGTTTCCAAAACCTACTGAGGTGGCCTCAGCCCCTGCGTCTGCGTGTGGCCTGAGCCAGGAAGACAGCTCTGCGGCTCTCCGGACCATGATCCCGGCCCCCTTCATGCCTAGTGTTTGAGATCAAAAGCGAAACAACCAGAGGCAGATATTTACCAAGTACCCGTTTTGCATTTTTGAGGCGATCACACGGCCCCTCCCCTTCAGGCTCTCGGCGCAGCCGAGCACACCGCCGTGGTTCCTGGGGCACCTCCCGCCTGGCCACGGCGTCGCTTGGAACACCGTCAGGAGCATTTCACTTAAAATGCGTACGTCTGTACTTGTAACACACGTGTGCCTGTGTGCGCACACCTGCACGTGTGCACGCACACACATCCGCGTTTTCTGCCTCCGGGTTGTCTGCTGGCGGCACCCGAGTCGGGCCTGCCTTGTGAGCCGAGGTGGGGACTTCCCTCCTCTGTGTTCTGGAACGGCCTGCAGCAGGCCGGGAAGTCGGGGCGCTGGAAGCCTGGGGCCGGCTGGCTCTGGGGCCTTGCATGGGGAATGCTGTACTTTTCAGGTCACTTGCTTTGACGCGTTTTCTTGATGCGTGTTGAGGACTTGCCGTGGGTGCCACGGAGGGGCCGTGGGAGGCATGAGAAGTGTGAGCACGGGAGCGGGGGTGTGAGGACGCCTAGGCCTGGGGCCCGGGGAGTGCTGGGCTCGGCCTGGCGGGCCTGGGGCCGAGAATCCGCGGGGCTGGTGCGCTGGTGTGAGGCGCTGCCTGGACGTGGTGGGTCCGAGGACCCCTGAGTGCACGTGCCTGAGTGGGAGCCCCAGGTGTCGGGGGGACACCAAGTCTGCAGAGGTGACTGGCTGGAGAGGCTAAGGACAGAGGAAGACAGATGTGCCCTGCTGGCCTCCAAGCCCAGGGAGGGAGACCTCTCATCCTCCGGCTCACTTCTGGCATCGCCTCCCCCAGGAAGCTTTCCTGGGTGCCCGGCTGGCTTCTCTAAGGACTTGGAGGTTCCTGGTGCCTGGCCCAGCTCTTCCCGGAGGACATGTTGCCGTGTGGGAGGGTGGGGTCGGTGGGGACCCAGAGGGCACCTGTGCACAGGCCCCCCTGGCACGGGCAGTGGGTAGCTGGGCACTGCATTGCAGGGGCTTTCCTCAGCCCTGGGGAGCCCAGGCCCAAATGGGGGGGCATGGCACTGGGCAGGGGGCACGCACAAGGTAAGGACCCTTGGTCCCTGGGGAGCGAGAGCCACACGAGGGTGTGTGCATGTGTGTGCGCTCCTGTGTTAGTGAATTCGTGCAGCTGTACAGGCCATCTGCCGCGTGTGTGTGAGCGTGTGCATGAGGCTGTGAGCACATGTATGTGGGTGTGCTTGAGTGACCACATGTGTGCGTACGTCTACACAGAACGGTACCAGTGTGTGTGCGCATGTGTGTGTGTACTTGTGGGTCTACTCTGTGCTGGTGTGCGCAGCTCTTTCGTGCACGGACTCGCCTGCACAGACATGCACGTGTACGCAGGTCGCTCAGGCACAAATACATGAACACGTGTGGCCTGTGTGTGCACGTGTGGCCTGTGTGTGCGTGCTGGTTCAGGAGGTCGAAGGGGCTCTGGCCTCGGCCGCCGGGCGTGGCCTCACCTGGCCCCTCGTGGGCTTCACTGCAGGGTCCTCAGGGCGGGGCCCCGCAAGCGTGGCTGCTGTCCCCTTGGCCGGGCAGCACCAGCAGAGGCCCCCACGGGACCTGGTGTAAACACAGCAATCCCAACTTCAGATAAATACAAGATGCATCAAAAGATTTAAGGCACCTGTTGTGTATTAAAAGAATTATATCTTGTTTATGGTTCGGTATAAAACGCACAGCTGATTTATGTAGCGCCTGGCCCATCACAGAGGAAATCCTATTTCAATCATAAATGGCAGGGTTTGATTTAAGAATTCATTCTTTAATGGGTCTGCAATGTTCAAATTTAAACCCATTCAATTCATCAGCCAAATATTCAATATGGGGCACAGGGAACTCATTTAGGCAAACAGAGACTTTTAATATAAATTTTCCGGGAGATTTCTCCATCGATTCCGCAGTTTAGTGCAAAATGATTTGTGCGATACATTCTCGGGGATCAATGCTGCCGGTCAATGGCTCCTATAAAGCCGCCTCCCCCGCCCTGCGGGTCAAGGAACTTCGGCTCTCGGGGCGCTGTCTGCCTGCCGGCGGGGACAGCGCTCAGCCGGGTCCTGGGCTGCTGTACTTGTGCGGTGGCCCGCCTGGCAGTGGGGGGCCCGCCGAGAATCTCGGGCTGACCTCGGGGCCAGCCTCCTGTCCCCCGAGTGGACGAGATCCCAGGCTTCGTGGCGGCCCGACCCTGCCACTGACGGGGCAGCCTGGCACTGTGGGTGTCCAGCCGTGTCTTGGGGCCCAGCCAGGGGCCCCTGAGACCATTTAGCCTGCGAAGTTGTCTGTCCTCTCTCGAGACTGAGGGTCCCCAGGAGAGAGGTTCCCCGCACCGCTGATTAGCCCTGGGAGCTGGTTAAAAGGCATTTGGGGCCAGGCCAGAGCTGCCCCCCGGGGCTGGGCCTGGGCCCGAGGACTGGCTGCCGGGACAGAGGCGGAGGTAGATTGCCTGCAGACATCAGCATCGTGCTGGGGTCTGTCAGCAGGAGGGTCTCCAGGGGCCCAGGGCCGGACCCCTGCCCGGGCTGAGCACGCGGCGAGGAGGGTGAGGAAGGACATGCCTGCCTGTGTCGTGTGCTTCCTGCTTGCCTGGCCCTCCCCAGTGGGAAACCCGTCCCCAGGTGGCCGGGGGCTCTGTCCTGTGCCCTATTTCCCAGGCACGGTGGCTGGGGCCTTGAGGGCCTGCCCAAGGGCATCAGACACGGTTCAAAGCCACGAAGTCTGGTCTAGTGCCTGCAGCTGGCATGGGTCGGTGAGGCCGGGCCGTTCTGGGGGGCATCATGAGGGGGCAGGGGCGGCGGTCATGGCTACTGGGAATCTGACAGCCCTGGTCAGGCCCCTGCCCCTACATACTGTCCCGGAGAGGGGCCTGCTGGGGCCTCCGGGCGGCAGGAGGGACGGGCCCAGGGCACTGGGGTGGGGGAGCATGCTGCACGCAGGGGTGCTGGGCCTTCCTGCCCTTACCGCTGAGTGGGACATGACCAGGTAGGTGCCTGTGGGGCCTCCGAGGGCCACAACCCTGGGGCAGGGGTGGGGGGCTCAGCTGCCTCTCTCTCCCCCATCCTGTCACCTGCCCCACTGCCTCTGGGCCTCTCCCCGCCCAGCCCTCCCCTCCCCACGCTCCCTGTGCTCCGCCCCCCCCCCCCCCCTGTGCCCCCTGTGCCCCGGCCCCCGCCTCTGCACTCCCTGTGCTCCAGCCCCCCCCCCCGTGCCCCGCCCCCACCTCAGCCCTGAGCTCAGTGTATCTTGCTTGTTGGCTCATTCACTTGTTCACTCATTGTTTGCTCATTTGTTTGTCCGTCCATCCAGCCACCCCTCACCCGTGTCCTTCGCTGTGCCCTGGGATGGACCTGCAGGTCTCCCCGCCGGCAGCTCTGGTTCTGGGGGCCTGGGGACGCAGGACCAACCCTAACCCTGTCCTCGCCCGACTAGGACCCCCGGTGGAGAGCTGGCAGGTGGACTGAGGTGTAGGGGGCGCTCCGGGAGGGGCAGCGGCGCGGCTGTATGCAGGCTGGCGGGGCGGGCGCGGCGGGTGGGGGGCGGGGCCCCACGGTGGGGAGGGGTCCTGAGCAGGGCAGTGAGGGTCCCACGGGGAGCTCAGCTGCGCTCCTCTGGGGTCATGGGCGAGCCCGGGCTCAGGGGAGCCCAGGCGTGGCTGCCGTCGGGCCTCCGCGTGAGCTGAGGGAACGGACTGTTGGCGAGGAGAGGACAGAGCCCCTGCAAGGCCCGCAGCTGGGGACTCCCTGTCACCAAGGCTGGAGAGCCACCTTCACCGAGGTCAGGCGCCGGGGCTCTGCCCTGAGTCCGAGGCGAGTGTGAGCCTGGTGAGCAGCTCTTGTCGGGGCCGTGCTGCCCCCGCCCCGCCCGGGGCCCCTGGTCTGAGTGGGCCAGCGGCCTCAGTGGCGTCCCTGTGCACGGGGACACGCCAGGAATGAAAAGCAGAGCCCATATTGATTTCATTTCCAAATTATTAATCAACTTCACAGCTCAACAGAAATATTGTATTGTTCAGCTTGGGCAGGTCCAAATGGCTCTCCCTCGGGCGAGGAGCAGGAGGCTGGTGAAGGACAGCGGGTGATGGACGTCCTGGCCTCCCGGAGGCCGCCGGGCGCCCCCCGGAGCTCGCAGCGCCGGGCCCTGCCCGCGTTCGGCCCTCTCACCTGCCCAGGTGAGTGCTGGGAGGAGACTGGGCGCGGGCGCCTCGTGGGCGGGCAGCGCTGCCAGCCGGGCTGGGGCCCAGGGTCTGGGGCCCCGGCAGGACTTCTGCTGGCCTCTGGGAAGCGTGGCGCAGTGAGGGGAGGGGCAGAGTCGCATCTGGACACCATGAGACACCGGTGCCCAGTGGTGCAGTGCCCTGGCAGGCCACGCTGCCCCGGCCACACCCCTCCCTCCCACACCCAGTCCGAGGGCCTCCCTGGGTCCCTGTCCACCTGCCCAGCGGCTGTCCCGGCTCCCCCTGGCAGACTGGCTATGTCCAAGCCTGGAGTGCTCAGAGCTTTGGAACCTTTCAAGTCCACACCGAGGCCTTTATCGAGGACCTACTCTGTGGGGCTCTGAGGCCAGGGCCCTGTGGGGGAACTGGTGGGTTCTGACCTTGCACTGTCCAGGGTCCCCCGCCCCCGCCCTCCGGGCCCTCACCAGGGAGGGGCGGAGAACCCGGATGCTGCCGCACCACACAGTTCAGGATGGGTGGGGGCACCGGGGATCCTGGGGTTTAGTTCTCCGGGCGCAGGGAGGGTGTTAGGAGGGTGCTTTGTGGGACTCAATCTCCCCGTAGAATGGAGGGTGGTGTGGGCCTCACTGAGGTCCTGCTGCGAGCACACCACGCACCAGGAAAACACCGGGGAGGCGCTGGGAGACCACACTGGAGACTTCGAGGCGGTCAGGTGCAGGAGCTGCACGTGGTCTGATGGTCGATGGTCGAAGTCTCCTCGGTCTTCAGAGCTCTGCCCTGAGGCACCTGCGGACAAAGAGGGGTGAGTGTGAAGTGCATCGCAGATAGCCTGGGGCGGGGGGCTACTTCCGTGTGAGATCCGGCCACCAGGAGACCCTGCCTCACGCCCGGGAAGACGTCACAGGCCGTGGCGAGGACGCGGGGAACTGGGAGCCCGGGCGCCGCCGGCGGGGACGTGACACGGTTCCCCAGAAAGTCCCATGGAGACCCCCTCCGGTCCGGGAAGCCCACGTCGGGCCTGGCCGAGCCCGCAGGGGAGCCGAGGGCAGGGCGCCCGTTCCCAGCGGCACCGCTCCGGGCAGCTGGGACGTGCGGGGGCCCGGGGCCCGGTGCCGACGAGCGCGTGAGAAAACGCGGCCCCTCCACACGACGGAGCGCTCCTCCCTCCAACAGGCAGCACGCACGGCCACCTGCCACCCACGGAAGAGCCCGGAGGACACTGGGCTCAGTGAAGTAAGTCACGGGGGCCACGCACCGGACGATTCCACTCCGGGAGGCCCGTGGAGGACTCATCACAGGGACAGAAGGTGGAATGTGGGGCCAGGGGCTGGGGGTGGGGGAGACGGGCAGCTGGTGCTTCCACTGGGAAGATGAGAAAGTTCTGGAGGTGGACTTCGCACAACACTGCGACTGTGCCTAATGCCACAGAGCTGCCCGTGAAAGCAGTTCGGTGGTAACATATATAGAATAGTATATCAAATACAATTAAAAATAAGGAAACACACCAGAAACGAACGGGCTGTGCTGTGTAAACACGGACGGAGTTTCATCTCCGCAAAGCTGCGTTTCGAGCAGGAGCGCGTGACCGCCCGTGACCACACGGCCCGAGGTGGGGAGGCCCCGCCGGAACGCGTGTGGACGGGGAGGCTGGAGGGGACGGGCGCGGGCCTCTGGCTGAGGGTGCTGGTGGGGGGCAGTCTTTGGGAGGAGGCTCTGGAGGAGTGGTCCGGGAGACGGGCCAGACACCTCGATAAAGCTGCTCAGAGAGGGGCAGGCCCTCCCAGTGGGGGCGACAGGGCAGCGGCGGCGCCAAGTGAAGACCGTCCCTGCCCCTGAGTCTGGCGGGTGGGAGCGAGGAGAGAAACCCTTCGTGGCCGACACATGGGCTGTGGTTTAAGAAACAGGGGCCGATGCAGGGCTGACCAGGGTCCTGAGAGCCACAGAGGAGCGGGTCCCACGCAAGTTGTGTGCCCGCCAGGCGCCGCCCCCAGCAGGTGCTTTCCGTGCGCCCCACTGGGTGCTGACTGCGCGTGGCGGCCCTCTCGTCTGGAAGGACTGAGGAGCTGCTCAGCCCCAAGGGGCCCAGCCCTGACCCGGATCGGGGAGTCGAAGCACCGGGTCAGGAGCCTGGCCCGTGCTGGTGGTGGGGTGAGGCCCTGGGGTGCTTGGTGAGGGGGGAGGTTCCTGTGCCTGCTGTGTGGGAGCTGTGGCCGGAGGGCACACCTGTCGGTCACATCTGCAGGTGGGGGCAAGTGTGCTTTCTGTCCTGCACGCTCTCACTCCTTGGGCCTGGACGCCCCCCGCCCCGCCTGGGGGGTGGGCCCATGTCCCCGGCCCGGGAAGCAGGGTGACTTCCGAGATAGGTGAGGGCAAGACCACTCCCCCTGTTTCTCTGGGGACAGCACTCCTGGGACCCGGCCCCTGTCCGGGGGGAGGCCCCCCC
>PISW01016285.1:0-13779 GCA_004023785.1 Mungos mungo | reverse complement strand
ATAGTTTTTTGAGGAGCTTGTATTTCTTGATGATAAGAGATGTTGAGCATTATTTCATGTGCCAGTTGGCCATCTGGATGTGCTCTTTGGAGAAGTGTCTATGTCTTATGCCAATTTCTTCACTGGGTTATTTGTTTCTTGGGTGTGGAATTTGGTGAGTTCCTTGTAGATTTTGGAGATTAGCCCTTTATCTGATATGTCATTTGCAACCAACTTTTCCCATTCCTTTTGTTGCCTATTAGTTTTCTTCATTGTTTTCTTAGCAGTGCAGAAGCTTTTTATCTTGATGAAGTCCCAAGAGTTCAGTTTTGCTTTCATTTCCCTTGCCTTTGAGGATGTGTCGAGTAGGAGATTGCTGCGGTTGAGGTCAAGGAGGTTGTTTCCTACTTGTTCCTTGAGGGTTTTGATGGTTTTCTGTCTCACATTCAGGTCCTTTAGCCATTTTGAGTTTATTTTTGTGTATGGTGTAAGAACGTGGTCTAGTTTCATTCTTCTACATGTTGCTATCCAGTTCTCCCAGCACCACTTGCTAAGGAGGCCATCTTTTTTCCACTGGATACTCTTTCTTACTTTGTCAAAAATTAATTGACCGTACATTTGTGGGCCCAGTTCTGGGTTCTCTATTCTATTCCATTGGTCCATGTGTCTGTCTTTGTGCCAACCATACTGTCTTGATGACGACAGCTTTGTAGTAGAGGCTAAAGTCTTGGATTGTGACGCCTCCCATTTTGGTTTTCTTCTTCAATATTACTTTGGCTATTCGGGTGTTTTGTGGTTCCCTACGAATTTGAGGATAGTTTGTTCTAGTTTTGAGAAGAATATTGGTGCAATTTTTATGAGGATAGCTTTGAATGTGTAGACTGCTTTGAGTATGACATATTCACAATATTTATTCTTCCGATCCATGAGCATGGAATGTTTTTCCATTTCTTGGTGTCTACTTCAATATCTTTCATAAGTTTTCTATAGATTTTATCATATGGGTCTTTTACATCCTTGCTTAGGTTTACTCCTAGGTATTTTATGGTTTTTCGTGCAATTGTGAATGGGATTAATTTCTTAATTTCTCTTTCCGCTGTTTCATTATTGGTGTATAGAAATGCAACTGATTTCTGTACATTGATTTTGTACCAAGCAACTTTACTGAATTTATTGATCAGTTCTAGAAGGCTTCTGGTGGAGTCGATCGGGTTTTCCATGTAGAGGATCATGTCATCTGCAAAAATGGAAAGTTTGACATCTTTGCCAATTCTGATGCCTTTTATTTCCTTTTGTTGTCTGATTGCTGATGCTAGGACTTCCAGCACTATGTTAAACAGCAGTGGTGAGAGTGGACATCCCTGATGTGTCTGATGTAAGTATGGCCACTCTGGCTTGCTTTTGGCCTCCAGTCACATGGTAGATATTTCTCCATCTCCATCCTTTCAATCTGGAGATGTCTTCAGATCTAACATGAATCTCTTAGACAGCAATAGATGGATTTTGGTGTTTGATCCATTTTGCTATCCTGTGTCATTTTCCTGGAGCATTCAGTCCATTGACATTCAGTGTTATTATTGAAAAATATGGTTTTAGATTCATTGTGTTCCCCTAGAGTGCATGTTTGTAGTGATGTCTCTGGTACCTATATTCCTTGCAACATTTCCCTCATAGAGTCCCTCTTAGGATTTCTTTAGGGCTGGTTTGGTGGTGATGAATTCTCTCAACTTTTGTTTATTTGGGAACACCTTTATCTCTTCTTCTATTTTGAATGACAGGCTCGCTGGATAAAGAATTCTTGGCTACATATTCTTCCTGTTCATCACATTGAAGATTTTCTGCCGTTCCTTTCTGGCCTGCCAAGTTTCAGTAGGTAGGTCTGTAACCATTCTGATAGGTTTCCCTTTGTATGTTAAGGCCATTTTATCCCTGGCTGCTTTCAGAATTCTCTCTTTATATTTAACTTTGTCAGTTTCACTATGATATGTCATGCTGAAGGTTGGTTTACTTTACGTTTTTGGGGTATTCAGTATGTCTCTTGTATTTCAAAGTGTTTCTCTTTCCCTAGATTGGGGAATTTTTTTTGGTCCAGCAACCCTTCAGGACATTTTTCTCTTTCTTCCTCTTCACGAACTCCTATTATATGGATATTGTTCTGTTTGATTTTATCACTCAGGTTTCTGATTCTCCTTTCATGTTCCTGTATCAATTTCTCTCTCTTTTTCTCGGCTTCTTCTTTTGCTATAACTGTGTCTTTTAATCCACCTATTCTCCTCTCTGATTCTTCAATTCGTGCATTGGTAGCCTCCATTTTATTATTCATCTCATTTATAGCCTTTTTAAACTCGTCACAGGTATTTTTAAGGTTCTGATTCTTTGTTTCAATGTCTTCTCTGAAAGCTTCTATGTTTTTTTAAGCCCAGTGATTAATTTTATGATAATCGTTCTAAATTCTTGTTCAATTATGTTGTTTAGATCTGTTTTGAGCAGTTCTGTTGCTGTGTCTTCTCCTGGAGTTTCTTCAGGTGAGAGTTCTTTCGTTTTGTCATTTTGGCTAGTTTTCTGTCTCTTGTCAGTTTTAAAAAGCTCATTGTGCACTGTGCACCTGTTAGTATTACTCTATTAAAGGAGGCTTGTTGACTGTCAGGGTCTGTCATTTCAGGAAATGTTCTTTTAATGGTGTCTCTCAGTTTTTCTTGTTCTGCCTTTGATTATTTTATTTCCCTACTTAGTAATATTTGGGACTCTTCATCAGCCATACTTTGGCTTGTTTCTTGGGGTAGCCCTGTAAAGGAAAACAGACAGACAAACTCACAGGGAACAGAAGCACACAAATGCACAGACTAACAAACAAACACGTTAAAAGGGGTAAAGGAAGAAACAAAAAGGGAGAGGAAAGAGAAGAAAAGAAGAGAAGAAAAAAGTCAAGTGGTGCAGAGACGTCAAAGGGCAATGGACAGTCTAAAAGTGTATAACCAGTCAAGGGAAGAGATAAGGTTGAGATAAGGGAGAATATATCTGGATGGCAAGAGAAAAAAGAAAAAAAAGAGGGAGAAAGGAAGAAGGAAAATAAAGGGTAAAAATTTTAAAAAGTAAAAAAGGTAATAATAATAAAATGTAAGTACAAAAAAAGGCAGCTCTCTTTCATGGAGGCGTGGTTTGGTGTAGGTAAATCTTGGGCCCCACCTTGGTGGTTGTGGAGAGATGAATGGCAGCGCCCCAAGCTCTGCTGGAACTAAGCGCTGCAGGGCACTGTTCTGAGTGCAATCTACTTGTGCCGCAGCTGAGCCAAGCTGTATTTTCCAGGCCCACCTCACTTCAAAATCCTAGTCCATGCAATTTTATGCTACCACAGATGAGATGTACTCATTTTTGTGGCTGGCTTCTTAACCGGGATCTCGTAGGGGGAGGGAGCAGTTTCTCTTGTTGCTGACAGGGATTTGCACTGCCACTGTGGGAGGCGATGTGTGCTAAAGGAGGCAAAGTGCACGTCTCCACAGATGCAGCTGCCAACTTCCAGCTGGGATTGCATAACGGGAGGGAGCAGTTTCTCTTGGCGCCAGCTGGGATTCTCACTCCATTGCCTGAGGCATGGGGTGCTGCTCGAAATGAGGTGCTCGCTCCCACAGTCACAGCCGAAGTGTGCAGCCCCTGCTGCTTCTGCTGCCAACTCCTTGCTGGGATCACATAGGGGTGGGGGCTATTTTCCCCACTGTTGGCCACTGGGATTTGGGATTCATGTGGCCAATGCTGGAGGCGAGATGTGCTGTGGAAATGAGGTGCACACTCCCACTCATGCCACCAAAATGTGCGCCCCTATGGCCGCTGCTGCTGCTGGGGCCTCTGACTCCCTGCTGGGATTGCACAGGGGTGGGGGCTGTTTTTTCCCTTGTGCCACCTGGGTTCAGGATTCATGCTGCCCAGCGGTTATATATGGAGTGAGAGTTTTTCTCTCTGTGCAGGGTTAAACGTTCTTTATCTCTTCTCTAGAGACAGTACTATCAGCGTGTTCAGTTTCTCTTTCTCTTCCCTTTGTCTCTCAGGGGCTCCACGCACTTGCCATGTGTTGGTCTGGGGCTCCCACCTCCCCTGCCCATCTTGGGCTGGCCCATTTTCCAATATCCCCAGTTCATACTCACTTAGGCATCTTTGAGGTTGTCTTCTTTCTGGAGTCTGTATTTTCTCCTTCCACTCTTGCAGATGAGGGTAATGTCCTTCTCAGTTTGATAGATGGGGCGGACGAAGTTTACAAAGCTCCCTTCCTCTCTGCCATCTTGGTTCCTCCCCTCCATATATTTTTTTAAATTTCTTCTTTAATTGGCTAGTTGACTCCTTCATTCTTTAGTAAGATGTTCTTTAACTTCCATGCATTTGGATGTTCTCCAAATTTTTCTTTTAGTTGATTTCAAGTTTCATAGCATTGTGATCTGAAATATGCTAGATATGATCTCAATTCTTTAATATTTATTGAGATATGTTTTGTGACTCAATATGTGATCTATCTTGGAGAATGTTCCATGTGTACTCGAGGAGAATGTGTATTCTCCTTTTTTTGGATGAAAAATTCTCAATATATCTGTCTAGTCCCTCTGGCCCAGTGTATCACTCAGGGCCATTGTTCCTTTATTGTTTTTCTGCCTATATGATTTGTCTATTGCTGTAATTGGAGTATTAAAGTCCCCTGCAGTTACTGTATTCTTATCAAAAGATTGTATATTTTGTGATTAATTGATTTATATACTTGGGTTCTTTCAAGTTAGGGGCAGAAGCATTTGTAATTGTAGGCTCTTCTTGATGACTAGATGCCATAATTATGATAGAATACCCTTCTTTATCGCTTGTTACAGGCTTTCATTTAAAATCTAATTTGTTTGGCATAAGTATGGCTACTCCAGCTTTCTTTTGACTTCCAGTAGCATGATAGATGTTTCTCCATCCCCTCACTTTCAATCTGAAGGTGTCCTCAGGTATCAGATGAGACTTTTGTAGACAGCATATAGATGGACCTTGTCCTTTTTATCCATTCTGATACCCTATGTCTTTATATTGGAACATTTAGTCAATTTACTTTCAGAAATATTATTAAAATATATGGATTTAGTGCCATTATGTTATCAGTAGTTTTCATGCTTGTGGTTGATATTCCTGGTACTTTGAAGTCTTTGCAACATTTCACTCACAGAGTCCCCCTTAGATTTCTTACAGGGCTGCCTTATGTTCATGAATCCCATCAGTTTTTCTTTGTCTGGGAAAGCCTTATCTTTCTATTCTAAATCAGAGGCTTGTTGGGTAAAGGATTTTTGGCTGCATATTTTTCCTGTTCACCACATTGAATATTGCTTGCCACTTCTTTCTGGGCTTCCAAGTTTCAGTGGACAGTCTGCTACTACCCTTATGTGTCTGCCCTTGTAAATTAGGTCCCATTTGTCCCTAGCTGCTTTCAGAATTCTCTTTATCTTTGAATTTTGCCAGTTTCACTATGATACATTGTGGAGAACACATATTCTTGTTAAATCAGAAGGGATTTCTCTGTGCCCCCTGAATTTGGATATCTGCTTCTTTCCCCAGATTAGGGAAGTTCTCTGCTATAATTTATTTAAGTGAACCTTCTTCCCCCTTCTCTCCTTTCTTCTTCTTCTTCTTCTTCTTCTTCTTCTTCTTCTTCTTCTTCTTCTTCTTCTTCTTCTTCTTCTTCTTCTTCTTCTCCTTCTTCTTCTTTTTCCTCAACACCTATGATACAAATATTATTACATTTCATTGAATCACTTAAATCTAATTTTTCCCTTGTGGTCTAGTATTTTCTTATCTCTCTTTTTCCTGGCTTCACCATTTCCATAATTTTATCTTCTATTTCACTTATTCTCCCCTCTGCTTCCTCCATACTTGCTTTCACTGCAGCTAGTGTATTTTGCACCTCATTCACAGCATTTATTGGTTAACGGTGATTATTTCTTA
This sequence comes from Mungos mungo, assembly GCA_004023785.1. NCBI lineage: Eukaryota > Metazoa > Chordata > Mammalia > Carnivora > Herpestidae > Mungos > Mungos mungo. The sequence continues at coordinate 7,845 of PISW01016285.1, read as the reverse complement.
GTTCCCTGATCTCATCAGCAATAGATTCTCTGCTGTCTTCTATGCTTTACTCAAACACAACTATTAGTCTTATGACTCTTATTATAAATTCTTGGTCAGATATATTGTTTATATCTGTTTTGAGAAATTTTCTGTTTGTTATTTCTTCCTTAGATTTTTTTTTTTTTGAGGAGAATTCGTCCGTTTTATCATTCTGGCTAGTTTTCTAGCCCTTACATGTTTTTAATAGGTTGTTGTGTGTCCTGTACCTGTAAGCACTACTATATTAAAAAAGGGGTCAGTACTGTCTGGGGCTTAGTACTTCAGAAAGTATTTTTAGAGTGTGTTATGTTCTCTCTGTTGTTGTGACTGATTTCTTTATCTTTCTAATCATAGTGGTGGTTTGGACCTTCCATCAGTTGTGCTTTGATTTGGTTGTTGAAGTAACCCTGGAAAAACTTTTAATAAGGGGTGCCATGGTGGAAGAAGCCTTATCCCATACAAAGAGGTAAATGACAGGGGTTGGGAAAAAGAAAATTAAAAAAAAAATTGACCAGGTAGAGGGTCAGAGAAACGTTATGGCTTAACCGAGTGAAGAGAGAGAGAGAGAGAGAGAGAGAGAGAGAGAGAGAGAGAGAGAGAGAGAGAGAGAGAAGAAGAAGAAGAAGAAGAAGAAGAAGAAGAAGAAGAAGAAGAAGAAGAAGAAGAAAGTGATGAAATTTTTTGTCAGTCAGTTTTTGGAAGCTGTACAAGAATTAGCCATTTATAAACAAACAGAAACCACTTACTCTTATTACAACTTACTCCTGAAGAAAGATGGACAAGTCTTAGATTATTTACATATCACTTTCTTAAAGTTTACTACCTCTATAAGGACATACTCACCAACTATTCAGATGTTTTAACAGATTGCAACTAATGAGCCCCAGCCAGATGATATTATATATAATAAGAATTGATCACAAATCAAATCAGAAAATGCAAAGCCCTGGAAATGTTTCTGTCACACTGTAGCCTGGCTGGATTCCTAGGATTCCAAGTCTTCTGGCCTCGATACTGCTGTGTTTGAGGGATAAGGGAATTTCAGGTTCCCTGGAATTTAAAAAATCAGCAGGCTTAGCTCTGGGAAAGCTCAAAGGGTGTTAAGAAGCTGAGTCCACACTCATAAAGAGACTGGATGACAAAAAGCCAGTGGAGATACAACATAGAAGCAGCTGTTTGAATGCCTGTGGCATAGGGGAGAGATAATTATGCACTCATCTTACAGACTGTCACAAAGAGGCAGGGATCTGATGGTGCTTGGAACTGGTGGCTGCACTGGGTGGAGGAGGGGTTGTCTGGTTTGGCCAGTGTCAACCTTACTCTGTTAGATAGGCAGTTTACCAGGCATGAGGGATGTGGCTTGGTGTAGGTGGGTCCCACCTCTACTGTGGCCCTGTTGTCTGTCTCCACCATATTGGTCTGTCCCCACCTTGTTGGTGATGGGGAGAAAAATGGTGACACCCCAATCCTTTCTCCCCCACTGAGTGTTGTAAACCACTTTGTTGAGGCCATCCTTACAGTGCTACTTGGGCACGAGCAGGCCTGTTTGTTCTTCTCTGCAGTCTCCCAGGCCTCCCAGCGTCTTGGATGGGATTCAAATCCTGATGTCTTAAAGGATCCTGCTCCACATGCCCTAGTTCTTGGATAGTGCCACTCCACCAAACAGCCGACAAAGGGCCTCTGGCTGGTAGTTGCCTGCACGGTCTTTTGTCCTTGCAGTGGCTATATGCCTTCTTCCCATAGCACTCAAGGGAGGAGACTGCTCTCTCTGACTGCACCTCTGAGCTTGCTATTAAGCCCAGGGGTGGCTCCCCTTCTCCCCAGGGTTATGAACAGTGTGGCAGGCTCCAGTCTGGAGAAATTGCTGCAACCCTGGAATGAGTTATAAATTGACTCTTTCTTCTTTTTTCCTTCATTTCTCAGTCCATGGTGTTTCTCTTGTCCTCATACAATGCTACTCTTCCACAGCCTCTCTCTCTTCCTTTTGTACTTCCACAGAAGGGGATGCCTCCTCTCCATGTTTAAGTCACCCATTTTATCTCTCTTAGTTCGAAATCACACACCTATGACTTGCCTAGTTGTCTCTGTGGGCCCCTGGAGATATTTCGGTTACTCTGTAGCCCATATTCCTGGAATTCCAAGTCTTCTGGCCTCAATACTGCTGTGTTTGACGGATGAGAGAGTTTTGGGTCCCCCTACTTTTCCACCATGTTGACTCCTCAAGTCTGGAATTTACAAATCTTTTTCAATGTTTATTTATTTGTGTGAGAGAGAGACAGACAGAGCATAAGCAAGGGAGGGGCAGAGAGACCGGGAGACACAGAATCTGAAGCAGGCTCCAGGCTCTGAGCTGTCAGCACAGAGCCTGAGGTGAGGCTCAAACCCACAAACCATGAGATCATGACCTGAGCTGAAGTCAGAAGCTTAACCAACTGAGCCACCAAGGTGCCCAAAGTCTGAAATTTTAAAAATCATCAGGCTTGGCTGTGGGAAAGCTCAGAGGGTGTTAGAAAGTTGAGTCCACACTCATAAAGAGACTGGATGAAAAAAGCCAGTCGAGGTACAGCATAGAAGCAGCTGTTTGAAAAATGCCTGTGGCATAGGAGAGAGAGAGAGAGTTTTGCACTCATTACAGAGCCTGTCACAAAGAAGCAAGGATCACAAGGATAATTCTCCAGGGAAAAAAAGGAGCTGGTAGGTGCCACTTCCCTCCCCAGCACCAGCAAAAATACTCAGCTACCTGTGGGAACTAGCACTGTGATGACACTCACTATTTAACTTGTTTACACCAAGCCCGATACCCCATGCACTTCAATAGATCTGCTCTTTCCACTCATAGTTGACTCAGTCCCTGAACAGTGGCTGCCCTCACCCAGGAGAGCAGAAGAAATCATGCCAAGACTGAGTCTCTCAACTCAGGAGGTTTTGGATCTGATAGTGGCAGTAACATGTCTCATTTCACAAGCCACCAGTGCAAAAATTCTTAAAATGGACCCCACCTGACCAGGGACCACTGCCCCCAACAGGCACAGAGAGCCTTTGCAGACTACTGGACTGAAGGAAAAAGTGTCAGGACACAACATTAGGGCACATTCAACACACATAGGAGGAACTCTGAAGCATTAGGTCCTGGGGAAGAGCAGAAACTGCACTGCAGGCACTAAAGGAATTCTTCATTACCTTCAAGAGCAGGAGATATAGCTGACTTTCCTAACACATAGAAACAGACACAGAAAATTAGACAAATGAGGAGGCAGAAAAATATGTCCCAAATGAAAGAGCAGGATGAAACCATAGCAAGAGACTTAAGCAAAACAGATATGAGTGATATGCCTAATAGAAAATTTAAAGTAATGATCATAAAGATACTCACTGGATATGAGAAAAGAATGGAAGACATCAGTGAAACCTTTGTCAAATAGATTAAAAAATATAATCATAATTGAATAACACAGCAAATAAAATTAAATATACATTTTGTGAAATAAATAACAGGCTAGAGGAATCAGAGAATGAATCAACTAAGAAGAAGAATAGAAAGAGGAGCCAAGGTGGTGGGACTGCATGGAAGTCTTTTTTCCATCTTCTGTACATGAAATACAGCCAGATCAACATTAAACCATTCTGAACACCTAGAAAACTGATTTGAGGATTAACACAACAGTGTGCACAACCTGAACCATAGAACTCAGCAGGTACATGGTGTGGAGAGTTGAACTGGAGGAGAGAGAAATCACAGAGGGCAGGGAGCTTCTTTTGCTTGTGGAAGAGGACAGAGATGAGGGGAGAGTATGGGAAAAGCAGCCCCCCCCCCCGAAAAGCAGCTGGAGAGAAAGTGGAAAAACAGAAATAGCCACAGGGACTGAACTACAAAGAAAGAAAGGAGAAAGGAGAGAATTTAAATCCCACTAAGACTTTATAAACAGGGGGAGCACAGAATCTGAAACTCCACAACTCAATACCTGGCAGTGCTCTAATGGGAAAGGTGAATTCCCAGGAGCAGAGTGGGGTCCAGGAGTCTTCAGGCTATAGGGAGAGAAGTGGTTCTACTGCTGGAAAGACATTAAGTAGAAGTTGTGAGGTCATCCAGGCTCAACAGACCCCAGAGAAAAACCACATTCACTGGTGCTGGAACAAGGTCATTAAGGGTAAGGCCTGGTGCCAGATGTGTGTTGTGATTTTCCATAATCCCTGAAATGCTGCTACATGATTGCATGAACTTTTTCTGGGGTGGGCTGGCACCCAGCCACAGTCTCTGGGCATTATCAGCAGCATAGTCCCATGACGTTCCTGAGTGGGACCTGGCACCCAGCCATTGCTCGGTAAGATTATGCTCCAGAGGATCTGAGCGGGTCAAAGCTGCAGTCCCTCAGAAGTGACGGGTCGGGAAACCCAGCCTCATCTGAAATAAACTCAGGAGGGAGGTGCCGCCTGGCAACCTGATGGCTTGGTCACAGACACTGTAAAAGTGGAGAGTGGATGAAAGCCAGAGATGGAGGACAGGTGCACAATTGCTGGCGGGAGAGAACACAGAGTTCTAATACTAGAGTCTGTGTAGCTGAGTGACACCATATTCATCCCACCTGCATATGTGCATACATACCTACAGGTGCCACAATCAACCCAAGTAAGCTAAGCAGCACCATCTACTGGAGAATGGAGCTGTTACACTAAGCCCCATCCAACTGGGCCAACCTTGCTCTTCTGGAACACAAGTCTCTCCACCTGCTTAGTTTACAGACTATAAAGTGCTTCATAGTTTGACTTCTAGGGGAAAACGATTTAATATCAATCATATTTCAAGTCTGTTTGCTGGTTCACCTATTCAATTCTCTATTTTCTTTTTTTTTACTTGAATACAGAAAGAAAAAATTTATATTTACATTTTAATTAAAATATTTACTTAATTTTTTCTACTAAAATTTTTAAGTTTTTTGTAAATTTTTCAAATTCTATTTTACTACCATCATTTCAATTTATTCTATCGTATTCATTTTCTCAAAATTTCAAACATTTTTCTTTTTTCTTTCTTTCCTTTATTTAATCAATCAAGCTCCTTTTAATAACAAGACACAAACACACCTAAGATCTATCATAATTTATTTGATTTTTGTTTGGTGTGTTTGTTTTGTTTTTAATTTTTAATTTTTTATTTTATTAATTTCTGTTCTTCCTTCAAAATGATGAAAAAAAAGAAATTTACCCCAAAAGAAAGAGCAGGAAGAAACGACAACCAGGGACTTACACAATTCAGATACAAGCAAGATGTCTGAACCCGAATTTATAATCACCATAATAAGAATACTAGCTGGGGTCAAAAATAGATTAGAATTCCTCTCTATGGAGATAAAAGAAGTAAAAGCTACTCAAGATGAAATAGAAAGTGCTATAACTGAGCTGCAATCTCGAATGGGTGCCAAAGTGGCAATAGTGGATGAGACAGAGCACCAAATCAGCAATATATAGAGGACAAACTTACGGAGAATAATGAAGCATAAAAAAAAACAACAACAGGGAGAGTAAAAAAAAGAGCACAATTTAAGAATTAGAGAAATCAGTGACTCATTAAAAAGTAACAACATCAGAATCATAGGGGTTTCAGAAGATGAAGGGGGAGAAATAGGGGTAGAAGGTTATGTGAGCAAATCATAGTGGGAAACATTATTAATCTGGGGAAATCCAGGAATCTCAGAGGACTCCCACAAGATTCAATGAAAACCGACCATCAACAAGCATATCATAGTGGAATTCACAAAATACTCAGGCAAAGAAAGATTCATGAAAGCATGAAGAGGAAAATTGTCCTTAACCTATAAGGGAAAACAGATCAGGTTTGCAGCAGACCTATCTGCAGGTCAGAAAGAAGTGGCAGGATATATTCAATGTGCTGAATTGGAAAAACGTGCAGCCAACAATTCTTTGTCCAGCAAGGCTGTCATTCAAAATAGAAAGAGAGATAAAGTTTGCCAAACAAAAACTAAAAGAATTCATGACCACTAAGCCAGCCCTGCAAGAAATTTTAAGGGGAATGCTCTGAAGGGAGAAAAGAGGAAAATAAAATACCAAAACAACAAAGACTAGAAAGGACCAGTGAACACCACCAGAAATCTAACTCTACAAAAAACAATGGCAATAAACTCATATATTTCAGTACTCACTCTAAACGCCAATGGACTAACTGTTCCAATGAAAGGACATAGGGTAACAGAATGGATAAGAAAATAAGACCCATCTATATGCTGTTTACAAGAGACCCATTTTAGACCTAAAGGCATCTTCAGGTTGAACGAAAAGAGATGGAGAGCCATCTATTATGCAAATGGTCACCAAAGGAATGCTGGAGTAGCCATACTTATATCAGATAATCTAGACTTTAAAATAAAAACTGTAACAAGAGATGAAGAAGGGCATTAAATTTTAATTAAGGGGTATATCCACCAAGAAAACAACAATTGAAAACATTAAGCTCCAAATGTGTTAGCACCCAAATATATGTCAATTAATCAAAAACATAAAGAAACTCATTGATAATAATACCATAATAGTAGAGGAGTTTGACACCCAACTTATAGCAATGGACAGATCATCTGAACAGAAAATCAACAAGGACACAATGGCTCTGAATGACACACTGGACCAGATGGACTTAACAGATATATTCAGAACATTTCATCTTAAAACAGTGGAATATACATTCTTCTCTAGTGCACGTGGAACGTTCTCCAGAGTAGACCACATACTGGACACAAAGCAGTCCTCAGCAAGTACAGAAAGATTGAGATCATACCGTACATATTTTCAGATCACAACAATATGAAACCTGAAATCAACCCCAAGAAAAAAATTGGAAAGGTAAAAAATACTTGGAGACCAAAGAGCACCCTACTAAAGAATGAATGGGCTAGCCAGGAAATAAAGGAGGAAATTAAAAAGTACATGGAAGCCAATGCAAACCAAAGCACCACAACCCAAAACCTCTGGGATGCAGCAAAGGCAGACATTAGAGGGAAGTATACAATTCAGGCATTTTGAAAGAAGGAAGAAAGGTCTCAGATACACAACCTAACCTTACAACACAAAGAGTTGGAAAACGAACAGCAAATGAAACCCAAAACCAAGAGAAGACAGGAAATAATATAGATTAGAGCAGAGAAAACAATGCTATTGAAACAAACAAAACAAAACAAAACAAAACAACAACAACAACAACAACAAAAGCAGTAGAACAGATCAGTGAAACCAGAAGCTGGTTCTATGACAGAATTAACAAATTGATAAACCACTAGCTAGCTTGATCAAAAAGAATAAGGAAAGGACCCAAATAAATAAAATAAAAAATGAAAAAGGAGAGATCACAACTAACAGCAGAAATAAAAACAATAATAAGAGTATATTATGAGAAATTATATGCCAATAAAACGTGCAATCTGGAAGAAATGGACAAATTACTAGAAATATATAAATTACCAAAATTGAAGCAAGAAGAAATAGGAAATTTGAACAGACCAAAGACCCATTAAGAAATCGAATTAGTAATCAAAAATCTCCCAAAAAACAAGAGTCCAGGGCCAAATGACTTTCCAGGGGAATTCTACCAAACATTTAAGGAAGAGTTAATACCTATTCTCTTGAAGCTTCTCCAAACAATAGAAATCAAAGGAAAACTTCCAAACTCTTTCTATAAAGGCAGAATTACCTTGATGCCAAAACCAAACGAAGACCCCACTCAAAAGGAGAACTATAAAACAATTTCCCTGTTCAACATGGATGCAAAAATCCTCAACAGATATTAACCAACTGCATCCAACAATACATCAAAAAAAA
>PISW01016284.1:0-13775 GCA_004023785.1 Mungos mungo | reverse complement strand
GTTGTTCTTAGGAAAGGATCCATGACTTTCATTGAATTGTAGAAAGATCCATGACACCCTGGTAAGTTAAGAACCACTGAAATAACGGAAGCCTCTGAGAGCACATTATAGTGTGAGATGCAAAAAAAAAAAAAAAGGCTTCACACAGGCTTAGGGGAAGGAAGATGTCCCTGGTGCTGGCAACATCAGTGAGTCTGGGGACAAAGGTTTTAGGGTAATGGGTTGTGGCATAAGGAGGGTAGGGAAGTGGAGGCTCTGAAATGTACAGTATTGTTCCCAAAGCTCAAAGTCTGTCCGACGTGAGGGGGCAGGCATGGTTGGAGGGAAATGCAAGTCCCAAGGCCTTTTTGGTAAGATATGAGAGATTTGGTCCTGTGTAAACATGGAGAGTAGCACAGATCAGTACAGCGGGCTTTGCAGAAAGTGAAGGTGAAGGTGAAGGCTCTGAAACCAAAGGGAAAATGTTAAGGTGCACAGTAGGCATTCAGGTAAGCCCAAAAGTTTGCCATACAAATTTTCCAGATAACTTTTTTGAAAAAAATGTTTAATGTTTATTTTTGAGAGCTATCAGCCCAGAGCCTGATGCCGGGCTCGAACTCATGACCTGAGCCAAAGTCAGATACTTAACCAGCTGAGCCACCCAGGCTCCCCTTGATAACTTTTTGAACAGGTAAAAACTATTACTGATTTTATGATCTTGGACGAATCACCAAACCTCTGGTGCCTCCATCTTTTGTCTGCATGGGGATAAAAACAAGAACCGCCCCTCAGAGAAACAGATCAGCTGAGATTAAAGCGCTTAGCAAAGCGTCAGAACACACTGAGCACGAAATATTGTTAAAAAAAAAAAAAGTGAACCAGCCCTGACGTATGGTATGCTTAGCACCCACCATTATGGTCTTAGGCATTCGTCATCGGGTCCCTAAAATAACGCTGGGAACTTCTGACTAGACGTTGGTTGCAGGCTTGCCCTGCCCACGCGACCCCAGGGCTGACAGTGGTCACTTCCACCAGACAGCATAGGCATTACAAAGAGAAAAAACAGCCTTCCACACAGCTACAGTGGATTCTTGTTACAAAACCTTCGTGTTCCAGAATTATCTGCTCCAAACTGAGAGACGGCCTTGCGTTCCAACCATCTCTTGTTATTTTTAACAGTTTTATGGGGAGAGTCACGTGCATGCAAAGGAACAGTGAAATCCCTCAAAAGCTTCCCATTTTCCTTTGGCCAAAGCAAATAATGTCATTTGTTCCGAACAGCTGTCTAGACCATAAAGCATCAGTTGGGAAACCCAAACAGATTCTTTACAGGAAACATACACCAGCAGAAGCTCCAATTCCTGTCGTGCTCAGTGATGAGTGACATCACCTCTCTTCAGACTCAGCAAGTGGCATGTGGGTGGATTGTCTGAGCCAAGATAGAAGAAAAGGCTCCAGATGTGTACAGGGAAGCCCCTAAAAGTTGTGTATCTTGACTGATGATTAAATGTTTCACTGCAGAAAACAAAAGTACACTTCCTTCAAAATTTATTAGAGGTTTGTCTTTAAAAGTTACTTCAGAGGCGCCTGGGTGGCTCAGTCAGTTAAGCGTCAGACTTCAGCTCAGGTCATGATCTCATAGTTTGGGAGTTCGAGCCCCACATTGGGCTCTGTACTGACAGCTCAGAGCGTGGAGCTTGCTTTGGATTCTGTGTCTCCTTCTCTGCCTGGTCGTCTCCTGTTTATGCTCTGTCTGTCTCAAAAATAAATAAACATGAAAATTAAATGTGGTGAACAGTTTTTGGTATTTCCTCATAAATTTAGTGTTTAGTGTTCCACCATTTTGCCTGGCTGTGGCTTATCTTTCCAGTCTTAAGAGATTTTACCTTCTCTGGGAAGACTTCTACATCTCTCCCCACATTTTCTAGTCCCTAACATCACCTGGATTGAAACCCTCATGAGAGATAATTTTTCTATAAATATTTAACTTTTCATCAATAAGATAATTGTAGACTAAAGAAAAAGATAGCATGAGGACTATAAAACCCTAGGAATTAATTTGAAGGCATTCAAGAGTATTCTTTCATTACAAATTTATCATTAATAATGTTTTTAAAACTTTTTTTACTGTTTATTTTCAAGAGAGTGAGTGTGAGTGAGGGAGGGGCAGAGATGGGGGGACAGAGGATCAGAAGGCTTGAACTCACAAACTGTGGGATCATGACCTGAAATGAAGTCGGATGTTCAGCTGACTGAGCTCCCCAGGCACCCCGATAATATTTTGTATTATAGGACAATCTGTATTTTATATTGTGTGCTCTTAAAACTTAGGAACTTCTCTATAGTTTCTGTTTAAAACTTAATTTTAATTCTTTGTTGAAATAATTTAAAATAAATTAAATACATTTCAGAAAAGTCAAAAAAATAGAAAAATCAAGACAAATTATGTATCATTTTTTTGCCCAACATAATCATTCTGAGAGTTGATTTGTATTCCTTCTGTGTTTTTTACATAATTGTATCTTGATTTACTTTAATTAGTATTGTACAAAAAAAACCCAATTTATTTGGTGATAATGTGGCCTTTGTAGTTACATTAGGGATGTGCTCAATTTTATTTAAAATTATTTTCATCTATGTGAGTGATTTCCAAAATTTTACTTAAAAAGAAAGCTTGAGGGCCGCCTGGGTGGCTCAGTTGGTTAAGCATCCGACTTTAGCTCATGTCATGATCTCACGGTTAGCAGGTTCAAGCCCCGCGTCAGACTTCGTGCTGACAGCTCAGAGCCTGGAGCCTACTTCCGTTTCTGTGTCTCCCTCTCTCTCTCTGCCCCTACTCAACTCATGCTCTGTCTCTATCTCAAAAATAAATAAAATATTTAAAAATCATTTTAAAAAAAAGAACTTGAAAACACGTCTAAGGCTCAAATTTTTTTCAGTTTATTTCTCTTCTAAAATAGGTAATAGTGAATATTCTGTTTGATTTGAATAGAAGTAGCTATGCATTTAAATTAATGCATTTAAAATCATTAAAAAAAAAAAAGAACTTTGAAACATGTCCAAGGCTCAAATATTTTTCAGTTTATTCCACTTCTAAAATAGGTAATAGTGAATATTCTGCTTGATTCGAATAGAAGTAGGTATACAGCCTAGTAGTAGCATAGGCTGACTGGGGGGTGGGGTTTCTTTAATGCCCTGGAGAAAATTCAGCTGAAATCCTTTCTGCCCCCTGGTGGATTTTAATGCCAAAACAGAGAAAACAATTGTGTAGTTTGAAAGCAAAATATTTTACAAAAATTAGTGCTTCATTTATTTTAGCACATGTATTTGTATATGTGTTCAAAATTACTGAGATTCTCAATAACAGAAACAGCCTGATTTAGATGAAGCAAAAAGGGAGAGTTTACGGAAGGACATGAGGGTACCTTACAGGTTCAAACTTAGACCTCAGGAAAGACAGGAATCTAGGATCCCGCTATCTTCACAGTAAGAATTTGTGGCATTTCCCTTGAGAACATTGCCTTTGGAAAGACTCAGCTCCTAAATGCTCACTTCCTATGTTTTTCCATCGAAAGTTAAATTTTTTTGTAGGGAAGCATGGAGCGGCTCCGATGGATCCTGTGTTGACATCAAAGAGTGAGCTTTCGGCAGGAAATAAAACTTGTGTTCACTGGCTATTTTGCCTCTAGGTGGTGACACATTTCTAACAGTCTGTCAGAGCAACTCACTTCTGTGAAATATTCAACATCTCTTTAATCTGTTTATTTGAGTTAAATGCCAAGAAGGGAAACTGTAATAGGAACAAGAAGGAAAAGATTTGGATTCTGTTTATCTTACTAATTCCATCGCATTGCTGATTTATCATCAGTGTGCAAAAGAACCTTAAGTGATTCATGGGATGTCCGTGGTTTGCTGTAAAGACTTAGAATCTCCCTCTGTCTTCATCTGGATTTATGTCACTGTTAATAAATAACAGCTTCCAAAATTAGAATTTTAGTTCAGCCACTTCAAAGCATTTGTGGAATGATTTAAATATGAAAATATCAATAAATGAAAGAATTCCTGTGCTGTGTTCTAACGGAAACAATTTCATGTGTATTGCAGTAAAATACAGAGATAGTAACAGTTTCTTTTTGAGTGTTTGCTATGTATACAAACATAAAAAGACAGCAGTTTCTCATTTTATTGAATTCTTATGAAATTCAATTATGAGGTAGCTCTTGTCAGTAATCAGCCTCATTTTAGGAACAGGAAAACTAAAGCTCAGACTCAAGAGTATACAGTCATAAACTAGCAGAGGTAAGGCTTATTCCTATGTTTTCTGATTCTATTTCTGATATTCTTTGGACTGTATAGCATTGCTCACATTCTCTGAGTCCTTCCAGTTGGGTCCAAGTGTGCCCATGGGTGTGTTATCATCCATGGATAGAACATGCATTCTGGTGCCTGCAGGGCAGACCTGACAGGGACAGTAGCTCATAAATCAGCTGGGACAGACAGCCTGGATTACAAAGAGGGGAAGAGAGAAAGAGAGAAAGAGAGAAAGAGAGAGAGACAGAGAGAGAGACGAGAGAGAGAGAGAGAGAGAGAGAGAGAGAGAGAGAGAAAAGAAAGAAAGAAAGAAAGGAAGGAAGGAAGGAAGGAAGGAAGGAAGGAAGGAAGGAAGGAAGGAAGGAAGGAAGGAAGAAGAAGTGGTGGGGAAAGAAATAGAGAAAGGAAGAAAGGGAGAAAAGGAAAGAAAAGAGAAAGAGAGAGAAAGAGAAAGAAAGCCAAGGTCATAACCAGAAAAGGCAAAAGCATGCAGCAAATCTTAGATGTAAGTCTAGGATGCAATGGAGACGTCAACTTGGAGTCTGGAAAAACGAACAGAGATAGAGGAGATTTATGGAGGCTTCAGTTTAGATGTGTAGGAGACACTCTGTAACTAGGAGGAGATTGAATTAGACTGGGGTGTGCAGGAATCCAAGAGAGTCACTGCTTGAAAAAGCTACACAGAGCTGTGGTTTCCGTTCTTTCTGTCCCCTGTAATTTGCCAAGCTCACAGGACCAGGGTTTCTCTGGAGACTTTTGGTTCCATGTTGTGAGTCTCTGTTGTGTCTGCGAGCATAGGTGAAGGCAGATGCCCGATATATGCCTGCACCTGCACTGGTCTTACTGAGTCAGGCGCTGGCAACAGTCCGTGGTGGTACTTGGAGGGTGGGACTTCTTGTTCCAAGGGTTTTGGTTGTATGGTCCAACGGTGTGGATCCTGGGATCAAGGAATGAAAATGTGATGGGTGTAAGTGTGTTGTCTCAAGGAAAGGTTATTGAAAAGGGTTAGAATGGGAAGCTCAGGCTGTGGCTGGTGGGTACAGGCTTTCAGATTCTCAGAATGTCCCCAGAGATTGCCACTCCAGGTGGTCCAAAGCTGCTTCCCGTTCGTGGAACACAGGCACTTCTGGCTGTGGCCTGCGTAACATGTGGACTCATTCATAGACCAGACAACACTTTCCAGCTTTTCTCTGATGGTTAGGTACCGGCACCTGGGCCCTGTCATCCTAGAACCCCATTGTTTCAGGTAAGCCCATCCCAGTATATGTTTCCCACTATTACCACTGCTGACAGAGCCAGAGAGCTCGTCAAGGATGTCGATGGTCCCTTTGGCAATGCATTTTATGCTGTCTTGTTAGTGGAATTTCTTCGGGGCTCTCACAAGGATGGCTAGCAGATTGTCCCTAAGGGAATCATAGGAAATACCCATTTTTAAACACCTCCAGATTCCTTCTCTTCCGAGTTGTAGTGATGTCCTCACATTTTGACATCATTGACTGTGGGCCATCACCAAGTTCACGTTTCTATGAGTCAATGGAACAGACTGTTACTATTATTCACAGAGGCTTAAACCATCCCAGTAAATCACAGATCCTAGATGAGACTGTACCCCTGTCAGTGAACTCAGACCGGCTGATTGTTACAGGCCCCGCCAATACTTTTGGATAAATCTTTTAACCTTTTGGGGTACACATTACACCTTCCAAGAGCAGGCCTCATTCCTCTCCACATCTGATGCTTGAGGGTGTGACTCATAAGGGCCTGGAGGTGATGAGAGGCCAGTGGGGTGAGTTCTGAGAAGAATCCATATTGGTTTGCAAAGCAATGTTTGCAGAGAAGGACTGCTATTCCTAAGGGAGATGGTGGGAGAACTTCAGTGGATTTGGATGATGAGCTTTTAATTTCACCCATTTCTGCTTAAGTGTCCCCATTCTATGATTCACAGTGCTGCTTCTCCTAAACAGAGCCTCCATTTTAGCAAAAGAGCCCTGAAAATGTCAAGCATGTGCTTGGTGCTATAATTCTGCTAATATTGCAAGTAGACTCTGGCTTAGTCATAGATAAGCTCTGTCTGCTCTGTGATTGGGATTTGGGACCCAGTCAAAATCCCCAACGAGGACTTTCTGGTTCTTCCCTGTGAAGGTTCTTAATTGTATTCTATTCCTGTTTGTGTTCAAATTGGAATTTGTGTTTCTATTGTCTAATTTCCATTTCCCACCACTGTGCTCTCTACTGTCAGGAGATCTTTATCATTCGCACCAAGTGCATAGTCCCACAGACACTTGATGTCCTGGTAACCTGCCCACCATCTGCATACCATGTAATTCACCTATCTGGGCAATGTGAGTAATCCTGATGCTTTTAGCAGGTCCCCTGTGTCCCATTTCTGCCTGAATAAGAAAAGAATTCTGGCGTTCTTCAAATAGATGACCAAGTTCCACCCAATTCCAGAATTAATTCCGAGTTTTCTGGAACTATGTGATTATCTATTTTATGTGTAAAATAGGCTGGGCTATAGTTCTCTGTTATTCAATCCAACATTTGTCTACATGTTGCCATGGAGGTACTTTGAAAATGTCCTTACGTTAAGGATCTAGAGATGGAGAGATTATCCTTTATTATCCAGGTGGGGCCAATGTAGTCACAAAGGTCCTTACAGTAGTGAGACAGGAGGGTCAGAGTGAGTAGTAGGAGACATGACAAGGGAAATGAGAGACTGGAGTGACACAAGGAAGGGGCATAAACCAGAGAAGGCAGATGGCCTACAGAGGCAAGAAAGAGCAAAGGAATGAATTCTACCCTGAAACCTCCAGAAATGGCCCAGTGACACCTCAGTTTTAGACTTCTCACTGGTAACTGTAAGAGAGTAAAGTTGTGTTGTTTTAAGCCATTAAATGAATGGTCTTTTGTTACCGCAACAATGGGAAACTAATACATATTTTTGTACCCGTAGTGGGTACTATGTAGACCATATTTTTCAGGATGCCGACAGAAATGCATACTCAGGATAAGATAAGCAGATGCAAAGGGACTGTTTATAAAGGTGTAGTTTAGAAGAACTGCAACTGATGCTCAGCTGCTTCTTGAACTATAGTTGTTCTTAGACTGAAACGCCGAGGGAAAAGAACAGGCAGCAGAACTGGAAAGGGAGAGTGCTGTGTATGTACCCAAACCCCAGTTTGTCCACTTGATGCACAGCTAAACCTAACACTGAGACACTGAGTGTACTCTGCAAAAGGGGCTTGTTCGAGAGGCAGCCAGACGCAGAAGCAGGAGGCTGGTTCCCATCTGCCTTGCCCACCTGAGATCAGGACAGGTTTTTATGATCACAGGGGTTAGGACTCCATAGATGTTGATGAAAAGGGCAGGGAAGCTTGTAACTATCCTTGAGGAGCATGCACATTGAGCAAACATCCCTGTAACATACATCCCATGCTCACTTTGGGGTAAAGTCTTCATATTGAAATGAGGCAATCAGGAAATCATTTTAGGACAAGGAGAGGGCTGTGCACATGATCTGAGAGCCAGTATAAACTGGGTAGGGTCTTGAGCTTTTGTCTTGGATAAGGAATGCAAGACTTTGCATGTTCTTGACTGGGAGCCATATTGGGGACCTTCATTTCTGTTGGTCCAGGTCTCTGTTGAGACAGCTAGTAGATTTGTTTGTGGGTTTGGAAAAGAAACAATAGTTGATTAGGGAGAAACAGGTCCCTGGCAAAAGCTTTAAGTTTCCTGTTGGTCTTAACGTCATTAAACCTATGGGACTAAGGTCTATTTATTGTCCCATTTATTGTTCTCTACCTTTCATATTATAGAATTTTCTAGGGGCATCTGGGTGGCTTAGTCAGTTAAGCATACGACTTTGGCTTAGGTCATGATCTCATGGTTTCATGAGTTCAAGCACCATGTTGGGCTCTGTGCACTGACTGAGAGGAGCCTGCTTGGGATTCTCTTCCTTCTCTCTCTGCTGCTCCCCTGCTCACACTCTCTCTGTCTCTCTCTCTCTCTCTCAAAAAAAAAAAAAAAAAAAGATGTCTAGATCAGGGGCCAGTAGACTACAGCATGCAGGCCAAATCTTGTCTGTGGCTTATTTTTATACATCCCACAAGCAAAGAATTGATTGACATTTTTTAAAGGCTTAAGAGAAAAAAAAAGAAATGAAAAGGGAATATGTGACAGAGAACCTATTGCAAAACCTAAAATCATATAAAAAGTATAACAAGGCAAAATGGAGTAAGGAAGAGAAAGAGGTAGAAGAGGCTGTATACACAAGGAAATCGGGATATATCTAAGATGTCTAACATCTGAATAATAAGAGTTTCAGAAGGAGAGAACAGAAAAAAACATGGAGGGGTAAAACCAAATGGAAATGACAAAATGGAAAGACATGACTTGTTATATTGGAACATTTCTCTGAGTGTGGAGCACAAAAATTAAGATAGACAAAGACATTCTTATGAATTTTCTGAACACTGAGTACAGAGCAGATGTTTCTCTGTCTGGGGAGAATTTAACAATTCAGGTCATCTATATAGGATCAGGATTAGTCTGGATTTCTCAACAGAATACTTGAAGCAAGGGGACAATGGAAAGATATCTTTGAAATTCTGAAGAAAATGATCTCCTCCCTTAAATTCATTCCCAAAGAAACAAGTATATTTTCAATCATTCAAGGTTTTGGAAATTTATTGCTACTCTCAAAATCCAACAACAGAAGAGGGGACCTGGGGAATGATAGTAAATAGAAATACCAAGATTTTAAGTGGGCACCAGAAAATTGGTGACCAGTATAGATCAGGGCAAGTGACTCGAAAGATAAAATCATAGAGGACTTTTTTCACTGAGATCTCTCACGAGCCACTGTGTCTGTTTTAGTTGTTGTTGTTGTTTTGTTTTTGTTTTTGAGAAAGAGAGAGAGCAAGAGAGAGCGCGTGAGTGAGTGGGGAAGGGCAGAGGGAGAGGAAGACAGAGAATCTTAAACAGGCTCTGTGCCCAGCACAGAACCAGATGGAGGACTTGATCTCATGATCATGAGATCATGACCCAAGTTGATATCAAGAGTCAGATGAGTCTCAGATGCTCAGACTGAGCCACCCAGGTACCTCCATTGTGTCTTTTTTTTTTTTTTTTTTTTTTTACCTGAAGACACAGTAAGTTTCACCTGGCCAAGACTTTTATCTGTCTTTGACTTTCTTGATAAAGTTTGTGTAGTCCTCTGTGTGCTTTCTTGCCTGGATCAGTTAAGACATTCATTTTGCCTCATGGAAATCCTGTTCTGATTTATCTCTGAGAGATGTTGGTAGGTCGATGTGAGCTTCCAAGCAGTATGCACTAAGAAACCCACTTGATCTGACCCAAATTTCCCCTAGACGTCAGTAGCTGGTCTATACTGGCCTTGCCAAATACAGACCTACAGCCCTATACTTCTCAGGTTTCACTCATGAGTTTGCCCACTGGTTTCCCAGAAAGGGGTCTTAGAAGATCACAGGGTAGCTCAGTTCAGACTATGGTCCAGAGATCATAAGTTTTATTCTATAAGGAAATTTTGGTGTGGAAAGTGTTGGCTTGTCATCATATGAGCAAACCTGGATAATATTTTATATAGGGACCCACAGTGGTAAAACCATAAAGAGAAATTTAGATGTCAAGATAGTGGGTACCTCAAAGAGGAAAGGGAGGGACATAGTTGGAGAAAGATATAAGATGCCTTTTAAGCTTTCATAATATTCTTTCACTTAAAGTGAGTAGTCTCTAAATGGTATTCATTTTTCTTGAAATTATTCTTACATATTTTAATTTGGAGCAAAAAGAGGCTAGATATAATAGAAACTGATTTCGCTTAGCATTTTGTGAATCCAATGCTGATATCAAATTTGGAATTCATGGGCAATCTAATCCTTGAGTGGTGAGTCTTTTGGAATGGTGGCTCCCCTGTTTTGTGATATGGTTGACAATAAAAAAAAAAAAAAAAGATGATTTCATTTCCTATGTCACCCAAAAGAAAATCTACTTACTGCTTCATTCATGCAACTTTTACTGCTGGACAATGGCCATATTCTAGCTTCCTGTTGTGAGCTGGTAGAGAGAATAATAAAGAAAATGTGGCCCTAGGCTCTATGGAGTTCCTAGTGTAGGGGGAGAGACAGACATGGACCTCCATCAGACCATGAATTCTAGGAAAGGAGTGGATAAGCTAACATAAAAACTCTCCCATCGTACCTAAAATTGCTGGATAAAAAACAACCAGAATACTTTAAAATGCATAGCTTGGTTTTTCAGAAAGAAAAGGAAATAGTCAGATGAGAGAAATGAAAAAGAACTAGAAATTTAAAATGACCTCACAGGAGCCCACGCTGTGATTTCCTTGTGCTAGGAATTCCCTAGTCTCCCTGACAAAGGCTTTGGTGCTAGAGGGAGTGGGGGGGGGGGGGCGAGTCCATGCAAGGGGGCCATTATTTTAATGTACTTACCTAACTCAATAAATAATTACAACCCTGAAATCTTAAAACATTGAGAGCAGACCAAAAGGGAGGATGGAACAGACGTCAAGCTAAGGTTTGAATTGGGGCAAAAAGTGGCAAGGTATGAATGAGACAAACTTCGTTTAGTAATCCGCGTTTTCAGTGCGAACACACATGGAATCTATGGGAATGCTAATCCTTGAGCAGTGTAGCTTTTCTAGGGGTTTGGCTAATCCTAAGGCCATGGCCATAGATGCCCTTCTAATCTTGTTTCTTTGCATATCAGAAAGCATAGAAAAAATACTTCTTCTACGTTCAAAGATCAAAGAACAAAACAAAACAACTCCCAATGGCAGCTCCCAATTAGCTATTAACTCTAAATTGAAGTTACTGAAATAGAAATGTTATGTCAAACAGATTTCTTAAAGGGTACTGTTTATACAAATTAATTTAGGACCCACATGCCTTTGGTGAAATCTAAGTTCTTGGGTGCTTTTCTCATAAGTAGATTTATTTCCTATCCGTTATGTCATATGTAAAATTAGGAATTTAGACTCAGCTCCAGAGTTTCACAGTTATAAAAAGTTAAAAATGTATCCCTTTGAAGGTAGAAGGGACAATTCATTGCAACTTTCTTTTTCTTCCCTTAGGATACTGAGTATTCTTTGTATGCTGTTTCCTGGTGGGCAAGAATGGCAGAGGATATAAGCAGTCAAAATTCTTGGTATGTATCATTTTAATCATCTCTCAGTCAACTCAGTAAAAACACCTCACAAAATTCTATTAATAGTAACTATAATAATAAGAAGGCATTATTAAGATATGATAAGCCCTTGGTTTATCATTTTTTAAATTATGGAAAACACCAAACATTCCAAAGTAGAGAAATAGTATGAAAGAGAAAAGTGATGTATTCACCACCCAGAGTCGATAATTATTGGCATGTTTCTCTACCCTCACCCATTTTCTCTGTTCCTAAGTCATTTTGAAGCAACTTTCAGTCATTTATTTAGTGAACAAGTGCTTTAGTACACATTTCCAAAGGCATGGCTCTTTACTAAAAAATTAACATGACCGTATCATTATCACCTCTAAAAACGTAATCATTATTCCTTTAGATCATCAAATACTCAGCCAGAGTTCAAAGCTCAGTCAGTTCTCCAGCTGACCAGCAATTCTTAACTTGCACAAGGCCTAACAAAACAAAAAACCTAAACTGTATCAGGAAGTTGTGCAGTGATGATTTAACACACAGAAGAGAATATTTTGACATTAATGGCAAACGTGAAATGTAGTGTGATTTCATCTGGTCACTGAGCCGAACAGCCTACTCAGTGCAGTGCCATGTATTGACTTAAAATGGGCACGTTCCAGAACATTCCCGAGGAACAGTGTAAACGGTTGGCTCTGTAAGAGAACTGTGAGAGACATAGTTTTGTTTGGGGAATATGGGAGCGCTCATTTAGTGATGGAAGACTGGAGAACCAGACTAGGAAACAGAACTGGGGAAATTGAAGCAGTCTAGGTTGCAGACTTATGAGAGACCAGCTACTGAAATAACAAAGTGGCATGTGTTACGTCCCTCTGTTCAGACTTCAGATGCTAGGCGGGCAGTAGCATTGTCTTAACTTTGGACATATGTCCTGTCTTGGCTGGAGGGCTTTACAATCTGATTCACAGTCTTACTAGACACTGTTGAATGGGGCTCCCAAAAGAGTCAAGGTACTATTATTGAAATAAGATCGAATAGGTCCTGGAAAGCCACAGAGCCACAGGGGGAGCAGAAATGGTCGAGACAACAATGTTCTGCTTCACTGAGGCGATTAAGAAAAAAATCTAGAATGAAGAAAAGAGAAAACCTTTTTTAAAAAATTTAATGTACTTGATTATTACTGAAGGAAAAATAGACAAAGAGCTGAGTACTGTAATAAACTCAAGACAGATTTCATTCCCTTATAATTGTGCTGAAAATTAAAGAACCAGATATTCTTTGGTTTTTAGAAATGGATCATACTTTAAATTTTCAATCTGTGTTTTCCTTATATCAATTATGAACAGCTAATGTTATGTGATTTTTCTTTTTATCTTGCTATTTCTCAAGTACTAATTCAACTTCTATAACAGCAGACTTTTGAAAATTGGCTTTTTGTTTTAGAATAATTTTATTTGCAGACAAGCTGCAAAGATACTACAGATGTCCTGTGTCCACCTCACTAGTTTCCGCCATCACTAATCACTCATCAAAACTAGGAAGTTGACATCAGTACATTGCTATTAACATAATAACACACTTGATTTGGATTTCGCCAGGCTTTCCATGAACGTCTTCTTTTCATTCCAGGATCTAATAGAGGGCACCATATTGCATTTAGTCGTCATTCCCTAGTCTTTCTTGGTCTGTGACAATTCCTTCTTTATCTCTCTCTTAAAACCTGGCCAGTCTTGAGGAGTAGGAGCTGGGCAATCCAGTCTGGGCTTGCCTGATGTTTTTCTCATGGTGAGATGGGAGTTATAGGTAAAGGAATGAAGACCAATCACAGAGAGGAAGTTTTCCTCTTGTCACATGATATCGTTATGCCCAAGTTTCCAATATCACCCCCAAAGGAAACCAGAGACTACCAGGGAGACCGAGTCACTCATGCAAAAGCAAAGGGCTTTATTACGGGCTTAAGCTCAGGCTCACAGACTCCACCAACCCGCTGGCCACATGGAGAGAGCCCCAAATATGGCGGGTAGGGGCTTTTTTAGGAAGGGGGCGTTACAAGAAATGACGACACAGGTACAGCGATCCATTCCCTACCCCCCATCAATACTGGCAGTAGTGGGAGCCAATCACAACATTTAGGGTATCCACCAATCACAGAGTGGGGCCAGGACCCTCACATAGGGCAAGGCGTGACTAGCCTCCATCTTTAGGCCTGCCCCTAGAAAGGTCAAAGGTGTTAGCTGGCCTCTCCTGATTGGGTGCCACAAGAGTTGTCCCTCCTTCCCTGCACAATGTGCGCTCTTTCATTGGCCAATGAT
>PISW01016283.1:0-14269 GCA_004023785.1 Mungos mungo | reverse complement strand
GCTTAGGAGCAAAGCCCCTTTGGGCTGTGAGAGCAAGACCCAGGGACGGCTCGCCCGGGGCCTATTGGGACAGGTGCCACTGTGCCACCTGGACACAGACTCTGCGCAGGACTCAGCCTGACATCGTCTCTGCTCTGAGTCTGTTCACAAACCTGTGTCAACTCCGCACCCTGCGAGCCCCCAGGGCAAGGACCTCCCCCCGGGCCAGCACCACTGTGCCCGCAGAGTGCCCGCAGGCTTGGCACAGAGGGGTCACGTGACACTGCCCGCCTTCTCTCCCTGGAACCCTCTGGAGCCCCCACCCCCACAGTGTGCTCCCAGCACACCGGGCCCCTGGCAGTGTAGACGGCAGGAAAGCCTGCTTCCCCCTGGACACAGTGAGAATTCAGAGCTCTGGCGGCCTTCCGAAACAGTCAGAGCCCTGGGCCTGAACCACCGCTCCTCTGTGCGCCGGGTCCTCCTGCTCCCGCGTCGGGTGCTCGCACTGGCTAAGGACGGCTCACAGCAGGACCTCCAAACAGGTTGAGAAAACCCTGCAGTAATGGGTTTGATTTTTCAGGAAAAAAATCTGAACACGCCCCAGGGTGAGATCAGAGCCCCATCTTGGAGTCTGTGGTTTTTTAATCACATCTGAGGAAGGGGCTGGGTCTTGGGAGTTTTTCCGTGGCTGAGAGCTTCTAGAAGCCTCTCCCTGACCCGCACCTGCACCTAACACAGGCGTGTGGACTTGCGCGTCGGGACTCGCTGCCCCTCGCATCATGGCTGCCACGGTGGGGCTTCCTTTCCAGACGTCACCGGCTTGTCAGTGACACCGGCACCTGGTCACAGAGTGCATCTCAGGGAGTCAGAGCTGGTCCAGGTCGCCGGGCCAGGCGGGGGTGGGTCTGGAGGGATCTGGTGCCTTGTCCTCGGCCGCCCTGACCGCCCCCATCCCGCGGGCCTGACGGGCGCCCCCAGCGGCTCTGTAAGTGAGAAGCCGCGGCGCCCCGGCCTCCTGCCCTCGGGTCACCACCACGGGCTCTCCCCTGTGAGCTGCGTCCATCCCCGGCACTCAGCCCACACACGCTCCTTCCCCGTGATCACAAGTGACCCCAGCCTTTCCACCTGTCACGCTGGGAAGATTAATGTCTTTGTGATGACACCTCTTTAAAAACTCAGCACAGCGGCGCCTGAGTGGCTCCGTCGGTTTGGCGTCCGACTTTGGCTCAGGTCATGATCTCACGGTTCGTGGGTTCGAGCCCCACGTCGGGCTCTGTGCTGACAGCTCAGAGCCTGGAGCTGTTTCCGATTCTGTGTCTCCCTCTCTCTGACCGTCCCCTGCTCACAGTGTCTCTCTCTGTCTCTCAAAAATAAATAAAAAGCATTAAAAAATTAAAAAATAAATAAATAAAAACTCAGCACAGGGGCACCTGGGTGGCTCAGTGGGTTGGGCGTCTGACTTGGTTCGGGTCATGATCTCACGGTTCATGGGTTCGAATCCTGCATCGGGCTCTGTGCTGTCAGCCTGGAGCCTACATCAGGTCCTCTGTCTCTCTCTCTGCCCTTCCCCTTTTCACACACACTCTCTCTCTCAAAATAAATAAACAAACATTAAAAATAAAAAAATTAAAAATCGGCACAATTGGGTGTGTTTCCACATGATCCACAGTGGGGCCCAGAGAGCGTGGCTGCGGGAACGTGCACTTCCTTCTCTAAGTGGGACCTCCATCTGTGCAAGGTGCTGGCCACGCAGGGCCCCGGACAGCGGCCTGGCCGCCCTTCTGGGAGGCAGGCAGAGCATTTGTGGCTGGGTGCCTGCGCCCAGGGGTCCACACGTGGGGTCCTACGGCCCCCGACATTTACGTTCTCATAGTCTGGAGGCCAGAAACCCAAACTCAAGGTGTCTGCAGAGCTTTGCCCCTCGAAGGGGAGACTGTCCTGCCTCCTCCGGCCCCTGGGATTGCCCGAGGCTTGGACGGCTCTGGCTTGCAGCTCCTTCCTGTGTCTCTGCCGCTGTCGTCCCGAGGCCTTTCCCACCACGTGTGTCCTCTCCTGTTCCTACAAGGATGTCGACAGTCAGGTTGGATCCAGGCCGCCCGCCCCCTCTGAGTCAGTACGATCCTGCCTTGACTAACTCATCTGCAAAGGCTGCACGTAAGGTGGATCCCGGGGGCTGCTCACCTCCGCACACGGGGCGACTCGGGCCGTGAGGGCTGACCTGCAGCCGGCCTCGAGCACCGCCTCCCACGACAGCCTGGACACGCTGCTCTGTACCGGCTCTACCGTATGTATGGCCATCTAGCACGTTCTAGTACAGACGTGTCCTGCAGCCTGACCCCTGTGTAGGACGCGTGGATTCGGCCGCATTTCCGTCTGACGGCAAGTCCCACCCTGCCTTTGACAGCAAGACCCCGGAGGCTCATGGTGTGTGTCTGCCGGATGACCGTTCTGTGCGCCTGTCAGGTTACAGCTGCGTTTCTACACCGCCGGCCCTGGGTGGGGGGGGGGGCAGAATCTGTACCCCGGATCTAGGGGTGGGCTTAGCTGTTGCAGGACTGATTTTGTGCTGAATTGTCTTTTCCCTGAACAGTCCCCTGGGTGGTAACCTCTAGTGAGCGCACCAGTTAGCCCGGGGCACACTGTTGTGGGATCAGGACAGTCTGGAGACTGGAAACCCGCAGAAAAGTTCGAGCCTCGATCAGCCTGTATGGCCACTCCCTCCATGTGGTTGGAAGGAGGTCTTTAAGACGTGAGCCCTCGGGGTGAACGGGAGGGGCCCTGCTGGGTCCCCAGGCCTCAAGTAGCCATGGGAAAGGGGACGGGGCCGGTGTCCCCAAGCCCCACCTGCGCCAGGCTCAGAGGCAGCTGAACTGGGACCCCGCCCCGGTGGCTCAAAGGCGGTGTTTTCCCAAGACACTCACTGTCTGCCCAGAACAGGAGTGAAACTGGACCCAGACTCAAGGTCAACCATGCAAAAGTCAAGTCAGAGCCCCAAGGGAGACTGGAGGAGAGGCCGGGACTGGTGAAGAGTCCGTAGGGTCCCAGCTGGTGGGGGAGGGACCCGCGCTGACAGGCAGGCAGGCGACCTCGTGTGGCCGCCGCGGGCCCGTTCCGGAGCCTGCATTCACCACCGGGAAGTGGGTCCTGGGAAGGCGAGGACTCGAGCAGGTGTCCCTGTGTCTTCGGGAAAAGGCTTGGGTAGAACCTAGGGTTCCCACACCCCCGGGCTCGGGTGCAGCGTGTGACAGGGGCCTTGGTTCCCTCCTGGGAGAAACGTCCCCAGGGTGGAGGCAGCAGGAGTGCGACGACCGCTCCCGCCCTGACAGTATTCCGGCCAGAAAACCTTCATTGATGAAGCAGCCAGGGAGGCCGCTGACCTTGTGCAGTCATCGAGTCGGCTGGGGCTTGGGGACTCTGGGCCAGCCCTGGGAAGGAAGCGAGGGGGCCCAGCCACGGCGAGGCTCTGTGTGTGCAGCAGCACTCAGCAGGGCCCCCAACGGACAGGCAGCAAGGCCCCAGCGTCCTGGGCCTCCGGGCCACCGGTCTGCAGGGGGACCGGGCCAGTGTGGGCCAGCCAGCTCCTCCAGGAGCTCCCCCTTCATCCCTGGGGTGGGGGCACACAGCCGGGCACAGAGGGCATGCAGCCGGGCACAGGGGGCACACAGCCGGGCACTGAGGGCACACCGCTGGGCACAGGGGGCACACAGCTGGGCACGGAGGGCACACAGCTGGGCGCAGAGGGCACACAGCCGGGCACGGAGGGCACACAGCCGGGCACAGAGGGCACACAGCCGGGCACAGAGGGCACACAGCCTGGCACAGGGGGCACACGGCTGGGCACAGAGGGCACACAGCTGGGCATGGAGGGCATACAGCTGGGCACAGGGGGCACACAGTGGGCACAGGGGGCACACAGCCAGGCAAGAGGGCACACAACTGGGCACAGAGGGCATACAGCCGGGCATGGAGGGCACACAGCCTGGCACGGAGGGCACACAGCCGGGCATGGAGGGCACACAGCCTGGCACAGGGGGAGCACAGCTGGGCACAGAAACACCAAGCGAGCCTCCAGAAAGACAGCAGGAGACGCCCCCGTGGGGAAAGGCGGACTCTCAGGCCGCCCAGCCACTGCACCCCCACCTCTCGGAGGTCCTCGAATCCATGTTTTCCACAACCCTGGAGCCCCCTGGCGCCCCCTGGCGCCCCAGCGCTCAGAGCCATGGCGGGGCTGAGAGAGCAGGGGAACTTGTGCTGTCTGGGACCAAGGTCTCCTCTCCACAGGCTCTGGAAGCGTCCAAGGACATCCAGCCTCAGAGAGAGACCTGGTCGGGTTTGGAGAAGCGGCCCTGACCTGCGGAGCAGCTGGGGTGCGGCAGCCTGCGTGGAGGGGGGTCAGCTCCCTATAAAGTCCCTCCTGTCGTTGCACCTGACTTTTAAAGAATGTAAGCCCTTCGGAGCCGGCCACCGTCTTCACATACGCACCAACCCGCGAGAGGACTTAGCCGGGCGGACGGGTCCGCAAGGAGCAGGGTGGGGAGTCCGCTCTCCACCCCTAGGCCGAAAATTCCATTTACTGGGCTGAGACATAAGGAATTGTTTAGATTCAACTACTTTTGACCTAAGAATGGCAGTTTGGGGGCCTGGAGTCTCTTCGCCCCTGTGGCCTGGCGAACACCCCACCACAAGACATTCCCAGAGGGGAATGTCAGAGCAGGTGCGCCCCAGGCCGGGCACATCAGGAACACGAAGGGCCCCCAGGAGCCTCAAATTTCCAGTCGATGAAGTGGGGGCAGTGAGGTTTAGGGCTTGGTGTGCACAGAGGCCAGTTCTGGCCACAGTCGGGGCCCCCGGTCACAATCAGGGTGACCTTCCTCCATGGCACTGGGCTTTGGGGCCATCCGTATCCAGATACAGGGGTGACAGTTCCCTGCCAGGGACCCTCGAGCCAGCTCCTGGGGCCCACTCCTTGGGCCAGGCCCCCGGGGCCCCTGCCCGCAGCTCAGAGCAGTGGACGGTACCTGCCAGCCTGAGGCCGAGCACCTCTCACGGTCTCTAGGAAGAGAGCAACTTGGCGGTGGCATGATTTTTAATGGATCCTTTTTGGATAGCAGACAAACTGTGTAATACCACGACCCAGAACCTTCTGTCCTGTAAAGTGACCATATGGGTCTTCTGTTTGATGTGAAAGAGGCTGGCCCATTCCCCGTGATGTAGCTGATTTGTAGAAAGATGTTAACAATATCCTCTCTTAATTCTACATTTGAACGTAATGGCATTTTCAGGCTTAAAAGTAATACTGTCATTACCTCTCCCGAGGTCCTCATGCGTTGCTGAGGTGAGGACGAAAACACCTGCAGGCCTCACCTGACGCGCTGAGTAGTTCGGTTTTTACTTGCGAGGAGGTGGACAGCACCAGGGACTGAATCCACGGTGACCCTGTGGTAGGGAAACGCCGTCTCGACGACTCTCCATCTTGGAACGGAGGCTACAGGAAGCTTCATTCATTCATCCACTCACTCATTCCAAAAGCATGTGGTCAAGAATTAACTGCGGGAATTAATTCCACTTCCGGAATTCCATCCTCAGGCATGTCGAGAGCTGCTTTCAGCAGCGGCCTGGAGAACGTGCTGGAAGAGGGTGTGGGCACGCTCACGGCTGCGCCTGGCCGTCTTTCTTCCCTGCCTCCGGGCTCTGCCCCGCTCCTGCTCTGGACCAAATCCGCTCTGCTGCCGTTTCAGCCAGGGTGACCTCCCGAGGACTCAGATCCGTGGCCACCCTCAAGAACTGAAGTGGTCAGTGACTGCCCCGTGCAGGAGAGGACAGGATTTTCTAGCACTTTCCTTCCTGCCTGTTTGCCCCAAGCTGCCCCACATCAGCCTGGTCACTTCCTGCTTTCTCCCCAGCCTGTTTCCTTCTGTGTGGACCCTTCAGTCCTCTGCTCCCTCTGCCCAGGGAACTCCGTCAGCACTCCGTCCTCAGCTCAGACACCTCTTCCTCCAGGAAGCCATCCTGATTGCCCTGACCAGCTGATGCTGTAGTGGACGGTGAGATTCTACCCGCCGTGATCCAGTCCCTAGAACCCTGCCAGACACGCAGTAGGATTCAGAGAATATTTGATGAATGAGTGGATGAGTGTGTGGGCACGTGTTCCATTTATACATTTTATTTTTTGCACAGGGTTGATTCTGCTTTAAAATCTTTGAAAAATAAGGACCAGTCCCACCAACGTCCACACGAGGCAGCCACTCCCTTGACGGCAGGTGATTCTCCTTCACCCCCGACTGGCAGAGCCTGGGCGGTGCTCGGCTGAACCCAGCTGGGGGCCGGGGGCACCCACAGGACAGGGTGGGCTGGGCGGAGGAGAGAAAAAGTAGGGCACACGACTCACAAATATTTGGTTTTACGTGTCTCATTTTATTCCACACTTGAGAAGAAAGTCTCTCCTGCTGTCCGTAGAGCTCCTAGGAAGCATATCTCCATGATCTTTCTAGAATGGATTCCAAAGCCCCTACTGCTCCTACTCACACCCATTTTTTTTTAACTCAGCACCTCCAGGCCAGGGGCCCCAGAATGGAGGCTTGGAGGCCTCGTGACGGCTGCTGGTGGGGCCACGGGGCTTTCCCGGCATTAAGTTACAGGACAAGCTTCTGAGATTAGGTATCGTCAGGTGCAGCCCCTCACATTGAACGCAGCGGTGTCCGTCCTTGGCGGCACCTGCATTTTCTCTCCCTGCGCCGTACAATTGTGAGCTGATTGCAGAGAGCACACGCTATTAGCGCCAAATTCCAGCTATCGACAGAAAAAGACTCACTTATCATCTCGCCCTGCTCCTGGAAGTAGAGAGACAGCCAGAAAGACTGTGAGGCGGGGGCAGGGGAGGTGGCCCCAGGCCGAGGCTGAGTGCAGCTCCAGACCTTGGACAAATCAAAAACAGTCTCTTTGGCCAGACACTCTGGGTTTCAAGGAGTCAAAGTGGATTTTCCTAGCAGGAGTAGAAGACATGAATAGCCTGATGCATTTATACTCCACGGGGGACTCGAGGCTTCGTCTTACCTGGGAATTGGGACATCCTTTAACATCAAAATGCTGCACCACTGAGGGGGTGGCGGGCAGCCAGGGCACAGGGCATGTGCTCAGTCATGCTAGCGAGCAGGTGCCTGGTCTTCTTATAGTCCCCGAACCCTCCCCCACCTTGTGTCAGAGATGCAGATCAGACTGGGCACCCCCATGCCCAGGGAGGTGGGGGTCCCTGTAAGCCTGCCCTCCTGCGGGCCCCGCACGACTCCAGCTGACTTTATGGGAAGAAGGTATGTTCAGTGCAAACCGGACCCTGAACTTTCTCAGCTACAAACCGGACCCTGAACTTTCTCAGTGTTCCGTGCTGGACGCTCGGCGTCTGCAGGCTGTCCTCATCTTCAGGGCCTGGGAGGCGGTTTGCAGTGCCTTCCAGGTCCTGACTGCCCACCCTCGTCTGCCACAGAGGATGGCCTGTCACATAGGACCCCCTGGGGGCTCATTCTGCCACAGCTCTGGCGGCCAGAAGTCTGAAATCAAAGTGTCTGCAGATTCTCTCCTTCCAAAGGCTCGGAGGGAGAACTCATCCAGCCTGTCTGAGCTCTGAGTGGTTTATGACAATCTTTGGTGTCCTGTGGCTTTTAGACAGATTGCCTAAATTCTGTCCAGACCATCACATGGCCTAGTTGCTGAGTGTCTGTATCCAGATTTCCTCTTTTTATGGGATGTTAGTCATTCTACTGATTTGGATTCACCAGATCCTGTATGTCCACATCTTATGCTGATTACATCTGCAAAGACCCTATTTATAGAAGGGATTACATTCACAGGGACTGGGGGTTAGGGATGCAGGCATGTCCCCTTTCTGGGGACACAGTTAAACCCAGAACAACCTCAGGAAGCTCCTGAGATATGGGTCAGGCTAGTGGCCTGTCAAATGTCCATAGTCATTGACACTGATTCTGGCCTTGAAGTCCGGATGATCTTTGTTCAGACTCAGATGTTCTCAGAAGCCCTGGGAAGGTTGTGAGGACCCAGAAAGGCCAGGAACACCTGTTGTCTGGTACAGATATGAAACATCATCTTCTGATGCACCATCTATCCCAGAAATGCACACAGACAAAGACCACATTCATGGAAGATTTAAAATTGGCCAGGCGCTCTTTGCAAATGTCCTTATCACTTCTCTGGTTCTGCTTTGCCCTGAGTCTAGAAGCACAGATGGGAAGAACAGGTATCTGTCAGAGGAGACTAGGTTCCGCAGTGTTCTCCAGAGAAGCAGAGAACAAATAGCATATGCGCAGTAGGAGATTTTGTAAAGGAATTGGGTCATATGATTGTAGCAAGTCTGAAAGCTTTAGGGAAGCCTAGAAACTGAGGCAGGATTTGATGCTGCACTTTGGAGGCAGAATTTCTTCTTCAGGGAACCCCAGTTTTTGCTGTTAAGGCTTTCATCTGATGGCATGAAGCCCTCCTGCATTATCAAAAGGAATCAACTCTGCTTCCAGTTTCTCGGCATCAAGGGGTAGACCCATGCCCTATGGACTGCCTCCACCGCAATGACGAGCGCTGTGCCTGAACACATGACTGGGTGCCGCGGCCTGGCCACGCTGACACGTAGAACTGACCATCACAGGATTAAGTTGACATTACTAGGGTGGCAGGCACAGCACCAGCGACTCAGGAAATGAAGCCACGAGAGAGTGTCTGGAGGCTGCAGATCTGACCACGCAGCCCACTGGACACAGCGGCATGCAAGACCCTTCATCTTCGGTGAAGATGGCCCTTACGGACTGTCCTTGGTCACAGCCATGGGGAATCTGGGCAAGCATAGCCAGAGCTTGGGCCCCACTAGGACCTCTGGGTCCAGGCCAGGTGTCTGCACAGCATCTGACCGGGGAGATCCTAAGGACGGGGGATAGATCAGCAACTCTGGTGTTGGAGACCAAGCTCTTCAGTGCAAAGTCCCAACTCTTTGGTTTGCTAAGCCCTGTGACCTTGCACATGATCTTGCAGGGGCCACTCTCTCCAGCAGATATTCTTCTCTGCAGGATCGGAATGTCAGAACCCTCCTTAAGGACGGTCTCAAATTTGAAGATGAGTGTGGAGGGGGCTTGCCCTAAGGACACTGAAGGAGACAGAGGTGAACTGGCATTGACCACCAGCCCAGTGACACTGAGGGCCAAGCCCAGATGAGGGGGGATGCACCCATGGAAATGGGGAGCAATGAGAAGGTAGGTGCCCCTGTGTGGGTCTGCAGGGAGACTGGCTCCTGGGCTGGACAAGGAGAGAGCTGACAGCACATATGATGACCATAGGAGGAGCTGGCTGGTGGAGGGCACAGGGCAGGTGCAGGCTGGGTGGGCGTGGCCGGATCGCAGGGCCTCAGATGCTCTGCAGAGCTCAGACGTGATGTCGCAGCTGATAGGCAAGGAGGGGTGGAGTTGCTTCCTCAAGAGTTGACCAGGTTTGAACCACGTTTTCAAGGAGCTTTGAATGAGAGATGGCTGAGCCGGAGCAGAGAGAAAGGGACTGAGGGCAGGGAGGCTGGACCAATGACGTTGCTAGACACAGGCACTGGGGCATGGGGTGGGGGTGAGTATGTGGAATGTGGGACAGGCTCTGCAGGGCTCAGCAGTGGTGAGGTTGGAGATCGGAGGGCAGACAGCTGAGGCCCCAACACAGGGTGAGTTTGAAATGGAGCCCTTGGAAATAACAATGCTTCTCCCATAGAAATGATGTTCTCAGGTGCACCTGGGGGAGCAAAGGCTCTGGGTAGGGCGTTTGGGGTCAGTATGGTCCCCCTTCACTGGTCGAGCTTCTTGGAACCCCGACGTCTGTCATTTCCTGGGTGTGAGACACTGCTGTGCCCCCGGCAATGAGCCACATGTCTTGCTGCCCAGAAAGGCGAGCCGAGCTCAGCCACAGGTGGGCAGCAGGCTGCCCTTGGGTCCTGGTTCCTCGTGGCCACTCCACTCGGGTCCTCTCTTGACTGAAGGTCAGTGTCTCCACACTCTTATCTCAGGTCCAGGGTCAGGGCCAGAGCCTCACGGAGAGCCTGTGGCAGCACAAGAGCAAGGCCAGTTCTGAGGAAAACAACCCGCATCGGCTCTGGAACGGCGCACTCTGCACGGTTCACAGGGCAGCGAGCCTCCCACTCCCAGCCCTGGGGGCCCCGCGGGCACGTGCAGAGGGACCCTTGGAGGGGGATCCCCGGCCCCACCTCGGCTCACGCACCCCACCCCAGCGAGCCCACCTGTCCCAGCTCCTTCTCTCCCGACAGACCCGGCTCTGTCCTGACCCCGCAGGTGTCGGGGGGTCTTTGGAAAGAAAGCAGAAGCCTGGCTTTGCCGCTGCTGCTTCAGCTCAGAGGCCCCACATTCCACAAAGTGCAGCGATAGGGGGTGCCTGGGGGCTCAGTCAGTTAAGCGTCAACTTTGGCTCAGGTTATGATCTCTCTGTCCGTGGGTTCAAGTCCCATGTCAGGCTCTGTGCTGACAGCTCAGAGCCTGGAGCCTGCTTCGGATTCTGTGTCTCCCTCTCTCTCTACCCCTCCCCTGTTCACGCTCTGTCTCCCTCTGTCCCTCAAAAACTAATAAACATTAAAACAATTTTTTAAATTATAAAATAAAATAAAATAAAAAGATGCAGCTTTAAGTCTGCCCTACATGATCCTCGTTCTTTTTTTTAATTTTTTATGTCTTTCTTTTATTTTGAGAATGAGAGAGAGAGAGAGAGAGAGAGAGAGAGAGAGAGCAAGTGCAGGGGAGGTGCAGAGAGAGAGGGAGACACAGAATCCGAAGCAGGCTTCAGGCTCTGAGCTGTCAGCACAGAGCCCAATGCGGGGGTTTGAACCTACGAACTGTGAGATCGTGACCTGAGCTGAAGTTGGATGCCTAACTGACTGAGCCACCTGGGCGCCCCTGGTCCTCATTCTTGAGAGCGAGAGACGACAACCTCCCCTGCTCAGGAGCCATAAATGCAGACCCCGGTCTCACACCAGCCTGGCCTTGGGAGGGTCGGAAGGGGCTGTGTGTGGCCTGTCTCTGCCGCAGAGGAAAGCCCGTGTGAACCTGAGCCTCCACACGATTTTGTGGCTGTTTCTTCCATGGAGCTGGCCAGATGGAGAAACGGGGCCACAACCAGCTGTGACCTGGGCACAGGACAGCGGAGCAGGGGACCTGGAGCGTGGCCTGCCCACGGGAGACCTTCCTCACAGACCCCTGCGTCCTCTGACCCTCGCTCACTGCGCCCTTACCTTCCCTATTCCAGCCTAAACCAGACCCCCTCTGTGGTCTGAACACTGGCCCTGCCTTCCTGGGCTCCCAGTTCTCCTGGGAACTTGTTCCTGGGGCCATGCGGCTTCATGGCTTCCTGTTGCTCTGAAGATGGACAGATGTGTCCTGCAGACCCCCCTCTGTTACCTTGTCACCAGGGGACAGCTCGTTCACCTTCCTGTTCCTCTAAGAGATTCCCTGACCCCCCGGGGGGCTGGCACAATGCCACCACCCTCTCCGCTTCTTTCTCTTGGTGTCCTTGACCCAGTGACCGGCCGAGGTCCATGCAGAATGCGTCCTGCATTCCTGCTTCCTTTCGCCCGCCTCCTTGTGAGCCTGGGGTTAGACGGCCTCTCGTGTCACTGGCTGGCTCGTGCAGGGTTCCTGTCCTCCCCTCATGGCCCCTGCAGCCGGGACAGGGGTCCTCACCGACCCGGGGACCAGGGTCCTCACCGACCCAGCGCCCGGGGCCGCACGCTCCTCCCTGCACCACACCCCAGGGACAGACGCGTCTGCTGAAGAACTTAGATCCAAGCAGAGCAGTGACTAGCGACGAAGCATCACCGGTCACAGCCGAAGGACGAGAGGCTGGCAAAGTCCGTTAGAACATGCGCTGATTTACTGATGCTGCTGAACAAACGGCTCGCCGGAAAATGTCGCGCACACGTCGCTGAGCACAGAGAACATCTGGAGGCTCTTCCTGTTTAGGTGCTTGGACCATCGTCCTTCCCTCCGGGAGGCCCAAGAGGGGAGCAGGTGGATGACACCAGGGGACCTTGGGATGTCCTTCCTCCTGCTGGGCTTCCCTGCCACGTAGCCAGGTCTGTCTGGACGCTCTCGCCAGTGGAGCCGTGGACGCAGCCTGACTGCCCCGCGGCACCGCCTCTTCTCCGCCCCGCTGTGCTTTGGGAGCACGGCCTCTGGGGGTCGTATTAACCAGTCTCCCGCCTCTGGCGTCCACTGGACGGCCTGCGGGAGCTGGAAGCTTCTCTCCTCTGTGCCTCCCGCCCTGGGTGCCTGAGCTGTGGCCCATTTCCTTCTCCCGTGGCCTCTGCTGCTGCCAGGTGTCCCCTCCTGCACCTGCAGGTCACAGGGACTCTGCTAACTGCCCCCACCCCCCAGGCGCTGTGTCCTCACGTGCTTGCGGTTCTAGCAGCTTCCCTCACCCAGCAAGATGCCCATCTGCCCAGGGAACGTGGTCCCTGCCCCCAGCCTCCCTCCAGCAGGCGTGTGGGTACAGGAGCGAGCACTATCACTCGGCAGAGTCCCCTGGACAGTCCCTGCCGGGCCACTGTCAGGGTGACTGCACACCCAGAGCCGGCAGGAGAGGCCGCGTTCCTCGGGGCCCTCAGGGGAAGGAGCGTGCCCACGCTCATGCCTCCCGCACCAG
Organism: Mungos mungo; assembly: GCA_004023785.1. Taxonomy (NCBI): domain Eukaryota; kingdom Metazoa; phylum Chordata; class Mammalia; order Carnivora; family Herpestidae; genus Mungos; species Mungos mungo. The sequence continues at coordinate 1,609 of PISW01016283.1, read as the reverse complement.
CCTCCCGGCCCCGGGCTGCGTGTGGTCCCCAAGAAACACCTGGGGAGTTGGTCTCCTTCTGGAAAAGCCAAGTTACAAATGTTATAAGACTCTTCCCACCAAATTTCAAAGGCTCCTTCCAGCCTCAGAGGAAAGACTCATTTCTTATTAATTATTAGGGGACCGAAGGGAAGGCCCAGGGAGGCAAAGCCTGCAGGTCTTTGAGAGCAAAAAAAGCTGAATTGAAAATAGAGGTACACTTTCTGCCTACCGTAATCTGTTTCCAGAATGAAAAACGCCAGAATGGATTCCCTCTGGATCACGTGGGGCACGCGCCCAGCAGCTCCTCTGTTGACTGGGCATAAGAAAAGGGGGGGCCACCCCTTTTGCTGCCTCGGATGCGGATTCTGCTCTGGACGACCCGAGCTGGGTGGAAGTCCCAGGCCCCAGCCGTCCCGTTCTCCCTCCAGGTAACCCCTCCCATGTGCTGGTCCTGCTGCTACTGGTAGGGAACAGAGGTGGGAACAGAGGTGGGAACAGAGGTGGGAACAGATGTGGGAACACAGGTGGGAACACAGGTGGGAACAGAGGAGGGAACAGAGGTGGGAACAGATGTGGAAACAGAGGTGGGAACAGATGTGGGAATGGAGGTGGGGAACAGAGGTCGGGACACAGTTGGGGACACAGGTGGGAACAGAGGTGGGATACAGAGGTGGGAACACAGGTGGGAACAGAGGTGGGAACAGAGGTGTGCATGGCCAAGCCGTGCTTATTCGGGAAAGGCCACTGGACTGATTTCACTCCTATGTGCGCAAAAGGCGGGAGGTGCGGTTCTGCCTGGAAGACCCTGTTTTATGCCCCTGACGTAACTCTGAGCCTTAGGCACTGGTGTTGGGGGCAAGGTCCGAGGTCCAGCTGTCTCCTCCAGAGACAGTGAGGGGCCACCAGCCTGTCTTTTTCTTTTCTCTCTTAGGAGGTCCCAAGTCACGCTTCATTGGCAGGTCCAAAATGTCACCTTGGACCACCTTCCAGTTATTTGAGGAACGTGAACATTTAGCCATTACTTTGGCTTCCGAAAGCATCATCCCCATGAGCTCAGTGACACTGCAGGTCCCTCTGATGGGCAGGGCACTTTCTCAGGTGTGGAGTCTCCCGTGCTGGGTTCATGGCTGGTCTGGGTTGGATTGTGTGCCCTTAGAAAGACATGTTCAAGTTCGTTTTTTTTAAATGTTATTTTTTTTTGTTTGTTTGTTTTGTTTTTTTTTCATAATATTTTATTGTCAAATTGTTTTCCATACAACACCCAGTGCTCTTCCCCTTAAGTGCCCTCCACCATCACCACCCCCTCTTTTCCCCCCTCCCCCTTCCCCTTCAACTCTCAGTTCATTTTCAGCATTCAATAGTCTCTCAAGTTTTGCATCCCTCTCTCTTCCCAACTCTCTCTCCTTCCTCCACTTCCCCTGGTTCTCCATTAGGTCTCTCCTGTTTTCCTGCTAGACCTATGAGTGCAAACATATGGTTTCTGTCCTTCTCTGCCTGGCTTACTTCGCTCAGCATGACACCCTCAAGGTCCATCCACTTTCCTACAAATGGCCATATGTCATTCCCTCTCATTGCCATGTAGTACTCC